>VYXD01013658.1:25585-69481 GCA_013397195.1 Hylia prasina | reverse complement strand
AAGCATGCTACTTTCTCACTGCCCCACCAGTAAGACTGAGGAGAGAATAATGAGGATAAAAGCTGGAAAACTTGTGGGTTGAGGTTCCAACCATTTAACAGGGCAAGTGAAAGCCACACATGCAAGCAAAGCAGATCAAAATAAAACAAGGAATGAATTCAGTGCTTCCCATGCACAGGCAGCTGTTCAGCCATCTCCAGGAGAGCAGGGCCCAATCACACACAACAGTGACTTGGGAAGACAAACACCATCTCTCCAAATGTCTCCCCCTTACTTCTTCTTCCCACCACTTTATATACTGAGCATGATGCCAGATGGTCTGGAAGATCCCTTTGGTCACCTGTCCTGGCTGTGTCTCCTCCCAACCTCCAGGCACTCCCAGCCCCCTCACCAGTACAGCAGCACAAGAAGCAGAAAAGTCCTTGTTTCTGTGCAAGCTCTGCTCAGCAATAACAAAAACATCTCTATGTTATGAACTCTGTGTTCAGCACAAATCCAAAACACAGCCTCATACCAGCCAGTGTGAAGAAAATTAACTCTACCCCATACAAAACTGCACAGGTTTGTATTAAACAGTACAGAGAGATTTTTCACACTGAGGGTGGTGAGCATTAAAACAAGTTGCCTCACCACCTGCTGTGTGGTGAATGTCTCATTCCTGGAAGTGTTCAGGTCTGGGTCAGATAGGACTTAGAGCAACCTAGTCCAGTGGACCACATCCCTGCCCATGGCAGGGGGGTTGGAACTAGATGATATTTAATGTCCCTTCCAACCCAATCCACTCTATCTTTCTGTGATTCCATTCCATAAAGAGACACTGTAAATAAAGTTTGAATGAAAAGGTTATCGTCTATTTACCATTTTTTTAAACTGCCCACACAGAACAAATTGCCATTTTTATACTCCTAGAGTATGTTATGCAGTGTTGTCTGTAAAGAACTCTTTGTGCCATAAAGTATCAAATTTCCACCCTTACTTTAAAATTTATGCATAGTTATAATTCTTTCTTTTAGTAATAAACACGATTCTTACAGTAAATCACATTTGGTTCTGGCTCAAGCATACTCCATGACTGAGATACCCCAAGGGATACTTTTACTGAATAGCAGAAGTTTCTGTCCCTGCTCTAAACTCATCTGTAACACGTCAGCAAGAAAAGAAAATATAATGATTTCAGTTTGTTCCTCAGAAATCACTTGTCTGATTATCTTTTTGTCTTGCAACGATTTTACATTCATCTAGACCTTAAAGTATCTTTTCCTGTTAAGCATGGGGCGTGAGGTAGAAGCATTGATAAATGACAGAATGCTGGAATTAAGGAGATTAATCTTTTTCCTGCTACCCAAAGGTCATCTTTTATGTCTAAAGGGCTGGCTGTTTCGTGTTTGCTCTGCATCATCCCCTTTGTTTAATACACTACCATGTACTTTATTTCTAGTCACTACTGAAACCCAAGCCCTCTAATAATGGTGGTGATGCTGAGTGGAGGCCTGAAGATGCATTTTGGCTTTTTCCTCCATTCTCAAACCTTCTTAGAAATGTGTAAACAAGAATGAGTAGTTATGACCTACTAATCAAAGGAAACTAGGTGCTGGAAATCACAAATCGGGACAGATATTATGGCATTATGCCATAATAATTCAAGTTCTACTGCAGTCATGGGACTTGCTAAGGGAATCCTGGGTCTGTTGTTCTGGAGAAGAGCTTTAGCTGCATCACTCAGCAGAACCAAATAAATGTGAAAGGAATAATTCTCCCTTCAGAAAGCTTTTGGAGGTACAAACAGAAGCATGGCAAAAATTACCCAGTTGAGCCAAGTTGAAAAAAACACCATGAAGTGTGTCCAATGTGTCTGTGTTACGGTGGCAAAACTTAATTAAGGATGTCCCCAAACTTCTCCTATCATTTCCTTTCTTGCCTTCCCTTATTCTTACTGTCATTACTATTTAGTCACTGTCCACGTTTGGGTGACTCTGTCTTACTGCAGAGGGATGAGGTCCTCTGCCCTTCCCGAATTGCAGCTGCTTTCCAGCTCTGCTATCTTGTTCCCACGTGGTGGCCAAGAGTGTGAAGTAATCACCCAGGTGAGAGAAAGTGCAACAAGGAAAAACAAATGTATTGAGATCATTGTTTCAGTGCCCCTGCAGGAAGCCCGAGGTGTGGTTGAACTAGTCTGGTACTGTTCTGCCCTTTGGCACAATTTTGTGTGTACTCAGGGGAAATAATCAGCAGCATAGTCATTTTTTACATTTAGAGTATACAGATAATTTGTGAGTATAATAAATATTTTGTTTATGCAGCACATGTGTTACCTGCTTATGAGAAATTACTATTTCATATGTGCTTCAAAATATGCTGCTTTTTACAGTGCTACTATGGATGGATAAATAATGTACGTTGTGTGTTAACACAAATATGACAGCACTTTGTACTGTTTTACATGATGACAAATTGATTTTAATTTCTTTGCAGCTAACCAAAGCACCATATCCAAAACCTTATTTTAAGTATGGATTTTCAGTTTTGCATTTGCTAGAATAGCATCTTGTGTCAGAGGTGACTTTGGATGATAAAATGTAGAATAAGGTGCAGTACCTGAAACTCCTCCTCAAGTTTGGACAAAGGATACCCCAGCCACAGAGTAATCAGTTGGCTCCAGAACCCAGCACACAGCAAGCATAAACACCTTAGTAGCTGAGGAGAAAGAACCTGGGCTCCAGGGGAATCCTCAGAAATGGGGATGGCAGCCAGCCTCTCCCAGAAAGCTGGTTTTGCAGACTGTTGTCCTGTTCCTTATGCAATTGTTTCTTGTTTTTTATATAATCAATTGCCGCTTGTTTTGATAGTCCCATCAACAGTCTTTTGAAAAGTAAATGCAAAACATTTCCCTGATCTGAACTGATAGAATTTCCCTTTCAGCTGTGAGAGAGACTATTGTTCAAGGCCTCATTCAGGCCAGTAATGGAGATGCAAGAACTCGGAAAGGGTTCCAGGCCAAGAGCAGGCTGCCAGTGAGGGTCTTTGGATAACTGCAGCCAACGTGGAAAGGGCAGATCCCATGCTCATTTTGCTACCTGTCTTCTCCTTTTCAGATTACTTTCATGTCACATGTTTCTTCATGTCATCTGATTTACTAGATCTTGTTATTCTACCTAGAAAAATAATCTTCTGTATGAAAACGATTTGCCTCTTGGAAAATTTTTATGCTTCTATAGCAATAACACAGGATGTACTGCATTCTAGCTGCTCAGTACATCTACCTGTCCAGAATCAAACCCAGCACAAGTAAGTGCTGATAACCTCCTCTAAGTGAAATGCATTCATCAGATGGACCAGCTTTGGTACATAGTGGAACTTTGGACCTTTATACACAGTGAGAACCTCCATGGCTTCCTTTATACATGGTTGTGAATACATTAATCCCTCTTGAAGTTTGACCTTTGTAGAAATCCTGCTAATGCTGATGCTTAAAGAGGCTGCCTAGAGCAGAGGCAAGACAGAGTTAAAGGAATAAAGTAGGTATTTATTAAATAGGCCTTCAAAAGATCCACCTTGGGCAGTACAAGAGCCCAGCCAAGGCTACATCCAAGATGGTGGTACCAGCCATGAGCTTTTACACTGTTATAAGTTCTGGTCCATTATTTGGGTTAATTGTCCAATTACAGCTTCAGGTTATGAAGTTCCATCCTCCCAGATTGCTCTCCTCAATTTGCAGTTGTTTATCGTTTTTTGGTCTGAAGCTGCAATGGTGTCCTTGGTTCTCAGGCTGGCAAAGGACTGTTTTGTCTAACTACACTGTGAAGAGAACTTGGTAACACTTTATATGAAGTTCAGGGCTACATACTAAAGCAGTACAGAATCTGGAAAATATGAAAGCTAAAACTTAAGGCATCAATGCAACAGAGCTTTTTGCTCCCATTCATCTTGTGGAAGTGAACTCCAACTGTGAACGCTCTGCTTTTATGTGGAAGCCATTTCCCTTGATGAGTTGTCTCATATCGCTTTGATATTCTCTTGATTTGACGAGTCTTCTCCTTCATGTAGTCTGAAATAATAAATAAAATCCATAAGTTTCTTCTTTATGTTTTCTGCACCATACCAATATTTATATAATCTCTCAGGTCTGCCCCCTCCAAATGTCAAATTGTTGTCTCTTCCTACCCACACAATTTTTTCATAGCTAATGGGTTTTTAATTTTTTTTCTTTTTTAATCTTAATTGAGGGCATTCCTTGAAGAAAAAAAGCATGAAAACCCTCCACAAATATTTGATCAGTACATACTTGTAGCCTTTATCTAGATGGCTTTTTTCTGAAGATCCATCTGACTTCAAGCAGGCAAAATTAAATGCTACAGAAATCAATCTGAATTGATCTGTACACCTTTTTAAAGGCAATTTTAAAGAAGTTGTAGTCTTCCTTGCTAATATTTAGAAATGCATATACATGCATCTGGATCAGTATAATAACTGATTTTGAAATAATAATAATAACACATTTTGAAAAGGTAACAGTATTTCATTTGAATTTAAATGCCTTGTTTTAAATAAGCAGTTATGATATGGAGCCAAATCAGTTGGCTTAACAACAAAAGGCAGTATGCTGATGAATTATGTATGTTATCTTCATTTTCTGCCTGCTGATAATTGACAGGTATCATGGCACCTTCTACTTACTTCCTGTAATTATATGCCATATATCAAACACCAACTCGTGTGTAATGGTCCTCCCCACACACACATACACACAAAATGGTTTTATGTTTTATTTAAAGCTTACAGCATTTTTAAATTTTCTGTTTCACTCACTCTGTTTTGCAAGCTGCTTTGTCACTCAGCCCATGTCAACAATGTTAAATTAATAAGATTTCTTGAGTGTTAGTTTGGCAGAGTCACTCATTCAAGCGATGGCTCCATCCTTTTGTTTGTTTTGTTCTTTTAATATAAATTGGTTAGGCTAAGCCATACTGAAGAAAATTTACCTGCTGTTTGGACATGTGTAGTAAAACAGGTTTCTAAGCCTTTTGCATAAAGTTTGTGTCTTTACTAACAGATATATTTTCATCATTATGTTGCAACTTTAATTAGTATTGGGTTAAAGAAACTAGTGTCTTAACAGAGCTGATTAAATGGCTAGTTCCATCTTGGTAGTTTGCATTTAATTCAGACTAACTCCACCATAACAAGGATACATTAATTGAGTAGCTCTGCAACTGGGCTCATTAGATGCAATGCTTACTGATTAAATTTAACCACTACTGGGTATCTTAGCAAATGATTCAAAATCTCTTTTCTTTTCATTCTGTGTTTTGTTTCTTGGAAGGAAATTAATTTTACTGAGAATTATTTTAATAAACCTGTGATAATAAAGTAAATCTTCAATTAAAATGAAGTCTTAGGTATCTTGAAGGGCTTTTTCCCTATATTGCCTTAAATATTCAAATTCATATTTTAATCTAAAAACCTACATGCAACAAATTGTATGCCTAGTATATATAAGAAAGCACCACTAGTATATATTGTGAAGATTTCCTTGTTATCATTGCATCCTTGACAATATTCACTACAAGAGAAAGTGGGCCTTAAACAAAGCCCCAGAAATTACAGAAAATAATTGTGCAAAAATAAAATTAGAGTATATCTCTTTTGTTCCTATGAATTTCAACTTAATTTGTTAGCTGCTTTAGAAACCTTAGTTTATATTCTTTTCCTGTATCATTGATTAATTCGTTTCAAGGCTCCTACCTTAGTGAAATAAGTGATCTGATACACTGCTTCTCACTGAATTAGAATAAACTATTAAATATCTTTATAAAGACCCTTTCATCAAAAACCTCTTCAACATGAGTAGAAGGTGATAGCCTGTGAGCAGCCAGCGATGGCAAAGGAATGGAATGAACTAACACCAGCAAGTAATGTCCCTTCTCTTTACTGAACTGAAAAATTCATAAAGGAAAAAAATCCTCAACAAATTTTTTTCTCTGGGGCATGTTTTTGGCAGAAGTATCTGGATATAGCACCTATCTGGCTTGAGAGTGCTAAACACCTGACTGCAGGTAAACAAGGTAAAAAGCAGACTGCAGGACTTTTAGCAGTCAGGCTTATAATTGTTCACAATTGTTACTGAATATACATAAATCCAGTTTTCAAAGACTGAACGTTCAACTGAAGTAACTACAAAATTCATGGGACATGCCAAAGTCACTCTGCTGTTGTTGGGCTGAGTGCTAACTTCTCCATTTCTCTCTATTTCTCTCTCTGTACAATAAGCTATAGGTTGAGGACTTACAGCTTATTGTATAGTAAAGAAATATTGCTAAAAAATATTGCTTTTTTTGTACATCCCTTTAGACAGAAAGTTATGAGGAGCTGCAACCATGATTTAAATAGAAATCATCATGCTCCCTCTCTTATTTTTATTTTGCATCATCACCAGTGCACCTAAACTTCTGAAGAAGGTTTTGTTTTTTGGCGGCTGCTTATCCAGTTTAGGCAGAAGGAGCACAGATGTCTCCAAAAGGCTGTCAAGTTCAGTGGCAGAAGCTTTCCAGATGATCTCAGATGTATCTGCATCACAGGAATGTCTCAGGAAAGTGAGCAGACTGTGAGGGTGTGCTCCAGAGGCAGAGTGTTCCAGGGATGTTCAGTAGCCACTCTTCAGAAGGGAAATGGCTAATCAAAGACATTTTCATAAATTGGCTTCTGCCTGCTAAAATTAAAGGTAGGAAAGGGTTGTATTACTTTTATCAAAAATAAAATGTGAATATCTTCTCTTCTATACCATTGTAAATAATCAAAAAATTTTCAAAACAAAACAACCTCTGTGATCCTTTTCCATCTTTTAATGGTCTCCTCACTTATCAGTCTCCTGAGCATTTTCTAATTTGCTTAGGGCTAAATCATATATCTCTTTCTTCACAAGAGTAGTATATATTTAGCAAGTAAACTTGTGAAGTTAACAGGACTTCTCCTTCAGTTAAGGCTGAGACCTTGGCAAAGACCTCTTTAATCTGTGAACATTCCCATTATGAGTGCTTACATAAAGTCTCATTATGGTAGAGCAACAGTTATTATCTAATCTTTAGTGGTCATGGGCAGCATTACTTCCTGTTGGGGCACTCACAGACTCTTGCTCCACAGCTTTCATAGATCCATTAGTGTTGGAAAAGACTTCCAAGATAATTGAGTCAAACCTTTGACCAAACCCTTTCAAATAAACTATAGTACTAAGTGGCATGTGGAGTCATTTCTTGGACACTGTTGGGTGTGGCGACCACCACTTCCCTGGGCAGCTCATACAACCCCTTCCATGAAGAAATTTTTCCTAATGTCCAACCTAAATGTCCCCTAGTGCAGCTTGAGACTCTATGCTCTTGTCCTGCCGCTGGTTACCTGGGAGGAGCCTGANTGCCCTTGGCCTTCTTGGCCACCTGGGCACAGCCTGGCTCATGTTCAGTCCCTGTCACCAGCACCCCCAGGTTCTTTTCCACTGGGCAGCTTTCCTGCCACTGTGTCCCAGCATCGTAATGTGTTCAGAAGTGAGAACATTACACACCCACTTTCCACAGGTCATGGTGGGTATGTGTAGATGAATTCCCAAGATATCCATAGTGGAGGAAGATGCTTTGTTAAACTAAGCTTTCCCACACAGATGAGCTGCAGCTGAAGAGAATGACTGCCTGCTCCAGGGACCCAAGCATGGAGAGTTCCCATGCTGACCTCTCAGCTGCAAGGAGCTTCTGACAAAGCTGACACCTATATGATTTTGTGAGTAGGCCTTCAAAGGGTGAATTGAAAACACATTGTTCTATATTTTCCCCTAGAGAATAAGCACATAATTTCTGCTTATTTTGGCACTTAAGTCTACCAAGAAAAAAAGTCCTACTGTGGCAAAATAGGCTGTCATTCTCATAGCAGGCTGACTTGATTAATATAGCTGCAAAGCTTGTTTAGCAATTCAAACCTTGTCAAACCAAATCCAAAATTATTTTCCTAAATAAATCCAATTAAACTATAAATACGGAATCAGAACACATTTTCTGTAATTACCAAGCAATTCTGTGAAAAGACTATTAAAGTAGGCTAAATTGCCTCTCTTACCTTGCCAGCCCTTCCTGCCCCTGCCAGGGGCACCTTTCTGAAGCAGTGGTGTGCTTGGCAGGGAGGCAGGGGATCAGCCTGCATCTGCAGAGCTCCCCTTTTGGGGCTTGATTTGCAGGCAGCTGTGCTCCACTCAGCCCTAGTACTGCTCCAAAGGGAGAAAGGATTCCTGACAGGACAGTGTCTAATGGAAATGGACACCTCTCCTATCCTCCTTTTTCATTTGAAGTCCTCTCCTAGCTGGATATGCTTCTGTCAGATCAGTAAAGGCATCAGCAAGCTTTGCTCTGTATTTGCACAAAGACAGCAATATCTTAAATTATGATAGTAATTTGTTATATGCTTCTATTTAAATAAAAAAAAAGTCTATAAGAATTTTCATGGGCAAGTGTGAGAAGTTTCCTGTTTCTGTAACACTGGCAGATATGTCATCAGCACTATTAATTCTGAGAAATCTGAAGAAAAAATGCCAATTTTTTTTTTAAACTCCTTTTTTTTTTAATTAGCTGGCCACCTTGATGTCTGTAACAGCTTTGTGTTTGTAGGATATGATTTCTAAGTGGCAGCTTAAATGTCTCAAAGATTCATAACAGTTCCCCTCAGATTTGTGCTACTATTTTCCCCAATTAAAATCACAGAGCATCAGGCCAGAATGAGGATTTCACAAAAATCCACGGCTATGAAAAATGCTTCTGAAGCAAGAAGGTTGTGTACAGGAGTGAGTACATGTTCAGTACAGCAGGTAGAAGCATTTTTGAGGAAAGACTTTTTCCATCTAAAAATGACGGTTGGTTAAACCGAGTATTTTCCAGGAATGGCATGGTTTTGACAACAGCAACAGGAACACAGATGTGAAGAACCTGAGCCAGGGCAGTTTTGTGGCATGAGAAGGAAGTCTACCCACAATGTATACCCACACCAGTCAGATTCTTTGGGAACAAAGGGTTTTCCCACTACCCTGGACAGAGTCTGACTGTGGAGCCGTTCTCTGCCCTCTCTTTTCTGCTGGAGATACTCCACTTTAGAGAAATAATGACAAGTTGTCTGGGCCGGGCTGCAGGAGAGAGGCTGTGGCTGTGCTGGGCTGGGCTTGGGGCAGGTGCTGGGCCTGAAGCCCTGTGGGGCAGCAGGTCCAGCTTTCCCTGTGCCTGGAAACACCAGTGCTTCTGAAGACTTGGTGATCGTGGGATCATCTTGCTACTCTTTCCTGCCTTAATTGGAATGAGCAATTTTACATTTAAATGTGAAATAAGCTATCTGGTGAATATAGAAATAAAAGACACTGTGAATGTTTTCATAGATGAAATCCTTGTTTTTCTATCCAGACTCCAACATGACAAAAAATTAACAGGCTGTTGTCATGACTGAAGGCCTTCTGGAATTTTTAAAGTTGAGATCAGATCCCCACATCATTTTTAGTACTATATTTCACTTAAACCAAGCAAAGAGGAAAAGAATGAAGTTCCCTATCTCCAGGGTTTCTCCCCATGCCAATAACCATCTCTGTACTGATGAGGCTTAGACTAGGAATTTATGTATCATTGTATTTCAAAGATGCACTTTAAGTATTTACATATTACAGCTTCCAGAGTAATACAGACTACTTGTCCAGAGCTGTTTCTACAGCACATTTTTTCAACACAGGATTACTCCATACTTGCCTCAAGATAATTTGTGGAAAATTTTATAAGAACTGCATTTCTACAAGGTGTTATTAGAATCAAAACAAAAATTGATTATATAAATATACACTACATCTATGCCAGTTTTGCATCCTCCTGCCTCTATACCACGCACAAGTTTCACATTTCTGCTTCTTCAGTTGTATCCCTTATTTATAAAACAATAATCTTTAGACTCAAGAAATATGTAAAAATGTGGAAAGTGATGCTAAAAAACCTGTGACTTTCACATGAAAAACAATAAATAAAAAATTTAAAAGCTGCTAGAAGAAGATCATTAAAAGCATCAAATTACTGTATTTCCTTACTTTTGGATGGCACAGCATCCCCGTTCTCTGGTGATACAATGGAGGAACCTGCTATCCTTGATGGACACATTTCAGGTTTATTGTTATTTTTAATGGTAGCAAGGGTGAAGGATGATGAGGTGAATCTAACAGTTATAATGATGGAAAAAATACTGCTGTTCTGGCAAGAATAATAATGATGTACTTATCAGTGAGAACCTGCAAGTGGAACTGGTCTGCTCTTGCTATTCCAGTCAGACAAAGATGGGACAGAGCCGTGCGTTTAGGAACAGCGGCACAGCAAGTTCAACAACATTTTAGGATCACTTTTAGAAAATGGAAAACCCAAAGCACAGTGTTAGTATTTAGAGTCTGTTCAGGTTTGGCTGGAAGAAAGCCCAGCACCAGTCAAAGGCCCAAGTATAAATAGGCTAAACACTGTTTAGTGGGAAAAGCGTCACCCGCAACATAACCTGTCTCTGTTCCTGAAGGGGGTGGGCACTGCAGAGAAACAAGCATGCAGGGAAAGAAAAGAATGAGCAGGAATGCCCAGGAATGACAGGGCAATGTCACTTTGCACCTGCCATCCAGTGAAGGCAAAGACAGTCTGGATCCCACAAAGCAGTTGCCTGAGATGGAAACATGTTAGATCGTATCATAAATGCAGAATATCTACAGCAGAGGCNGGATAGGATAGGATAGGATAGGAGCTGGCATTTTACTTTTTATTTTATGCAGTCAGTGACATTCAATTCTGATTTTGACCCACAGGTTCTGTTATAGTACAAAACACCATAGTGACATGATGGATAGGAGGTTGGCTTGTCTAGGGGCTGCAGGATGTAGCTGGTGCTCAAGCCTGGCCTTCTTACCTTTGCTGTGGTCTCTAGGTAAGAAAATATCTGCAATCTCCTTCAAGATAATCATCCTTATGAGGTGTAAGTATGTTTCTTCTCCTTTTTGGTTACAGGTTTTTAGAACAACACTTCTCACAGAAAAAGATGGAATTATATATAGTGTAAAACTAATGCTGTAAATGAGAAAAGTGTTTCTTTAATAGTTAAAAATAGCAACAGTAACAACAAAAATCCCAGAATTTAAATTCTTCATGATTTCAGTACTCCCTGCTTTTACTAAGCAGGAGCATTTATTTAGGATCAGGTATGCTTTGTTTACATGTTATAAGGACCAACTTCTAACAATATTGCAAATTAATTAGAAAAGCTAATATACTGTGTTTCAAGTGGAAAAATATGTTTGTTTATATCTGCATCACTGACATATGAGACCCAGTCTAAATAATCCTTTAGTAAACATTTAAATATAGTTGTTCTGGTCTGATCACTTTCATACACAGAGATTCAGTTTTAGTGCATCTTCTTACCAACATTTCAGCAGCAAGTTTTGGCCTCAATCACCAAATAATTTCCATTCGTGCATCATCAACCAGTTTCATGATATTTAATGTATGGAAAATCTTCTTAAAGTGATAGATAGGTAGGTAGGTAGGTAGGTAGGTAGGTAGGTAGGTAGGTAGGTAGGTAGATAGACACACACATACATACTTATATATATATATATGTAATTTTTTTCAGAGAGAGGAGGAGAGAGAGAGAATTCTTGATTTGGGATGGGATATGGTAAGACCAGAGAAAAGATCCAACAGACAATAGATAGAATTATTCTACTAAGGTTTGGTTTTTATCACCTTCTTTTTTTCCTGACAGGAACAAAAAAGAGGAATCAGAATAATTCCCCTTTTCCTCCTTGTTCAACTCCAGATTTGTTAGTAAGGAAATTGGAATTAAATAAATAAATTAAATAAAGTAAAATAAACAAAGAAGATCCACAAGATGGTTGTGCATAAAAACCTAGTTAAACTGATGAACAAGCTGGTAGTGTTGGGAAAATTTTCAGCATCCTTGCCACCACCCTTTGTCATTGAAAAGGTTTCCTATTTAATAGACAGATGGTGGCTGGTTTATGCTAGAATCCAAGTCCACTTCACCTTTGGAATATTGAAACAATGGGGATTATCAATATATGTAGATTGCTTAATACCTTACAGTGTTAGGTTAGAATGTCTCAGTGTCTGTTGTCTTTCTTGCCCAGATAAATGCATTTAAAAAGCAGTTATTTGCTCCTTCTTTCAAATTTGAAGATCAGTGGCATCCACCAACCTGTGCAATCACTAAATTAACAAGTGAGATTGATCTCTTTGGTGTAGATGTGAAACAAGTGCATATTCTATTGCCCCAAATTGAAGTATTTTAATACTGCATCCCACACTGCACCACTTGGTGTTACCCTTCCGTAGTCCTGCTTTGCCAAAACCTCAGGGGGAATTCCATGGGTCCTCAATTTCTCCTGAAGCCCAAAAAGGCAAGCAGTTAATTCTGGAGAAACATTCTGCAGTGGCAAACCATGGGACCAAATTCACCAGCTCAGCTGGTCAGCCAGAGTGTGAAGGGTGTCTGGCTACATCCCAGCACTGTAATCATTAGGGGAACACAAGATAGGGCATCCTTCTGTGTTTTGCAGGGAACTCAAACCCTATTGTTGTATGTTTTAGGCTCCTGCAATCTGCATAATATGCAATTAGACTAAGCAGTTATATTTTTTTCTGAGTGTCATGTTTCTCTGCATAAATAGATACCAGGTGCTGTACATGTTGCATCACTGATTTATATTTGTACAGTAATTGCAAAGCTGATTACAGTGCCTGAGTAAGCAGAAGGGAAATGGAAAGGGAAATGGATTCCTCACCAGGATTGAGGACTTACAGTTTTCTTTTTGAGGATTAAAGTTTTCTATTACCTGCATAACATATTTTTATCCCTCTGTTTGCCTTAGAATGGATGTTGCTGACCCAAGAGCACAACACTACATTATTTGGTGCAATCACTTTTCTGAGGTACCCACATCACTAACTACATGGAAGCCACATCACTGGCTATGTGGAAGTCAAGAAGTAGCTGACTATCTCCATGACTGGAAGCACCAGCTCCTTCTGTTTTCACCCTCTGCATTCATCTCAATCTGCACAGGGTGAATTCACAGATGTCACGTCCCAGCACTTCATAACGGGGAGCACAGAGGCAAAGAAACCACTGTGACTGCAATTTTTCAAGCAGAGTTTGGAAGGTGTCCTGCATAAAAATCAGGTGGTCTTCAGATCACCTCTGTTATCAGGCAAAGAGCAGAAGACTAGAGAAGAGAGATTTGAGCTAGGCAGAATGCTTCAATTATTTCACTGACACTTGGTCATTGCTGAGTTTTGTGGTGGTAACAATGGGTTACATGTGCATGTATGTAACAATCCCAGAGGAAAACTACAGTGTGACATCTCTAAAAATCTTCCCACTAATTTTAGCCCTGAAATTCAGGCCGCTCTAAGCCATCTTGTCCAATCCAAAGTTAGTGCCACCAATAATGGCATCAATGTTCATATCACGTAAAAGAAGCCTTAAATGATGATTTAATATTTCCTCTTACAATGTCATCAAAATTATTTACAGCATTCTTTTGCCTGTTTGAGTGCAGCTTTACATCTCTTTCAAGCTGCATCAATGAAGACATAAAGTTCTACATCTCCAAATACCTCTCAGATATAAAAAAAACCGTGAAACCCACAAATAGTGAACTTCTTATATTATCGTTCACTTTCATTCCAACCAGCATTAATCTCTGTTACTCTTGACACTGTTCTGTTAGGAGGCTTAAAGTGTGCCTGCTTCTACAGTGTGCAAGGATAAATGAAAAGGAGGTGAAAAAATAGCTCTGTAATGAAAAT
Organism: Hylia prasina; assembly: GCA_013397195.1. Classification (NCBI taxonomy): domain Eukaryota; kingdom Metazoa; phylum Chordata; class Aves; order Passeriformes; family Sylviidae; genus Hylia; species Hylia prasina. The sequence goes on along the minus strand of VYXD01013658.1, from coordinate 55,622 downwards.
AAACCCAGCCTTTGATGCAGGCAGAGTTAGGATCAGCAGATTCACACACTCAGAGTCACACTGAAGAAGGCAGCTTGTGCATCTGGGCTCATACTGAGACATTTTGCACAAACATCATCAAAATGTTCACAACTCTGCCCAAAGTTTTTCTCAGTTCTCACTTTGTTGTTGCATTCAGCAATGAACCTTGAAGGTGGAAATGCATGGCCCACAGGAGCTATGAGGTTGTCACAGGAACTGGGAAGTGACTAGAGGAGGTGGACAGGTGAGGGAGGCTCCAGAGCTAGTGGATCATCTCCAGAAGGAGCAACGAGAAAAACTCCAGCAGGGAAACCATAGCCAGGGAAATGTGTGAGAGTAATGAAGTTGAGAAGGAGGTGTAACATCAGGAAGGCAGAGCTAGAAACCATTTGGTCTCAAATGTGCTCTGACACCCTTGCTAAGATAAGCAGAATGTTCAGGTGGCTGAAAATGCCTAGGAGCACCCAAGGTTTTCTCACCATATGGGACATACAGTCCTGATAAAAGCCTAGGGCAGGTTGTTATTAGCTTGCCTGTGCAAAACATACAAGATGCACACCAACAAATTGATATTGAACCCTGAATTTGTAGAATTTTATGACTTTTCATGTTTGGTCTCTTAATCCCATTATTACTTTTAATTTGTGTACTATATGTTCAAACACAAGTAAGGAAGGTTAAGCAAAACCACTACAACTTACTGAAAAATCATATTCTCAGGTTGTCATCAGAGCGCCATGCTAAAGTTTTCTGACTTCCTCAGAAAACTAGAAATGTGATGATTATTTCAAACTTGATTAGATATGGTATTTTTTTAAATAACAAAGAACAAAGCCCAGAATTATGTGCTCACATTAAAATACAAAATGTGATCTGTTTTTAATTTTTTTTTTTAATCATACCCTCTTGAATTTGTTTCAACTAGCATAGTTAGCAATCGTTAATAGGCAGTGTGCTCTGCAGTAGCTTATTTTCCTTAAGCAAAACCAAAACCTTCAGGGCCACCCATATCTAGAAGGATTTTCTACAAAAGCCATTTTGGGGAAGGAAGCTGCTCTTCCATTCCATGGTCTCCTGCACTCCCCCTGCTTTTCCTGCTGTGAATATTTTTCCAAATAGTCAGTCTCTCTCTACTCAGTGTCATTTGTTGTCCCATGTTTCTCCATGAATAATGGGCAACAGAGTATGAAGTTCATAGGGTGCAAAGAGACTTCTCTTCCTTTATTAGTTGCAGATGCAAGCAAGGAAACTCAGAATCTTCCATATCAAACCCTATACTTTCAGCAGAGCCATTCCCACAAAACCTCCCAGTCTCAGGCAAGAAGGTCAACTGTGAACCAGAAAATCAAAGCAAAGTCTACACATGAGAGAAGTTCCCAATCCAGCAGCTCAGCACAACTGTCTTTAGGAGACATATTCACAAGCTCCAACCACCCTCCTTAGCAATCCTGAACAGATCCTGTTCTTGGAAGCCACTTCCTGCATATCTTCTCAAGTAAGAGGGTAAATATACTTAGCTGAAAAACTCTCCGATTAGCCACTAAAGTAAGGCAAGGTAGCCAGGATCAGTCTGTTTCCTTCTGTAACTGGCTAGTCACAGATACAACTCTGTGCAGAGTGAATTCCCCATGCATTGTGATAACACTTCTACCCAGCCACCATCCTGATGGATCCCTCCAGTTCCTGCATCATGCAACCAAAGCTGTAGTTCCCTCCAGCAACCAAAGAGGGGAAAATCAGTATCTGACAGCTCATGAAATTATGTGGTGAAGAAGAAATATTTTATAGGCAAATAAACTTTAATCAAGTGTATAATTGCCTCTGATACCTAAACTACACCTCCAAAAATTTTAATCTATTAAGGTTAATGGAACAAGAAAGAAAAACCACAGAGATTGAACTGCCTTACCTTTGGGAACGTCTGACACCTTCAGCCATAGTCTCTTCCCTACAGGAAGTCTTGTCACAGTCCCAGTTGAGCTCCTCTCTTTGAGTAGTCACAGAACTGATGTACTAGATTTGCCTTTTGGATTGTATTTGCTTTCAAGCCAGCTCAGAGCCACTCTGTTGGACTTGCACCAACAGAGTGTCTAAGCCTTCATTTTCTTCATGGACCTCACTAAGGAGCAGGTACACTCTCTGGGAATTAATGCAGTCACTAACATGGCTGTTCCAGCTCCCAGTTTAATTGTCTGGGAACTACGTTATGGGTAGAGCATTTACAGCCCTCCCAAACAAACTTTCTATCAAGCAATCAGCAAGAAAACAAAAACAAATAAGCCACAAACAAACAAAACAAAAACAACAACAACCTAAGAGAGCTCCAACCTGAACAAAAAATTGGGGCATTTTGTGATCCTCAGTACCTCTGGGCAGTACTGCTTCCACTGTATCTGTGCTCACCCTTCTGGGATGTTGTGGAGAACTTCTTCCCCGTTACTGGGTGTTGCCATTCTCCTTCCTCTTTTAAACTTGCTCACTTATACTTGTTAGTAGCTTTCAGCTTTCATTACCCAGGCAAGACTCCCTCACTGTTTATTACTCTCACAGGAATACCTCCATTATCAGTCTTGCTTTGCTGACATTAAGTGGACAATTCAGGCTGCACTGAAAATGATGGGGAGTTTGTAGAGTGGAATGAATGCACACTGCAGGGTTCCCTGGTTCCCCACAGCCCTGGCTCCCTTGGCAGCTGGGTTAGAGCTGTTGCGTCACCCAATATGCAGAAAAGAAAAACTGCTTGGAGAAAAATCATCTGGTAGCCAGAGTGTATCCTTTGTATCAATCACCTTTGAGAAACATGAAGCTATGTCCACATAATTAGGGAAACATGGCACATTCAGTCTTATTCTGGTCCTACATCTCATGTTTGCCCATTTTATCCCTTAAAAATGCAGTTATAACTACACTGGGATATTTGTTTTGTTTTCTCAAACCTGTTTTTCTTGTTATAATAGCATGTGATATATCAACTATTCATTGCAATTAAGACAAAAACCCCAGTAACACTGCAAGTAAGTAAGACTGCACATTCCAAGGCTGTGATAACATCACAAGTCATGAGAGCTTTGCTTTTTGAGAACATCATTTTGCCAGAATGGCTGGGTGTGGATGCCTTTGGGTTAACAATTAGTTCTGTAGGGTTTTTTGGGCACAACTTTTGATTCCATTGACTGTGTTTTTAAGATTGGAAGGATGTTTCCTCGTGCTAAATGCTGCATCTAAATGTGACTAATTACAGCAGAGACAACCAGTGCCAGTGTTGGTTGGAAGAACAGTTATGAGAATGATAATTTCCCGGATCACCCCAGCATGCACCTTTGGGTGGTCTGATGGTGTTTAAAACTACTTATTTTAGAAACCTGCTTTTCCAAGGTTCCTCATTAGGTGACTTGAAGTGGTTGTGCTTCCTTCGATTAAAGGTCTCCTATTTCCAGAACAATTCAGAACAAAGAAATTTGATCCACTTGTGATGACCACCAAGCTGCAACTCTCATGACTTGTAGTTCTGATGGATCTCCTAAATAACTGTATGTTCCTATCTCATTCTAAAATCTCCTGAATACGTGATGGATCATGAGACATATTTCAGTGCTTTTATCTCTGCTGAATGCATTCAGGATAGTATCTCCATAATAATTTCAAGGTCTAGCACTTTTTTGTTTAAATTGATGAGACCTCATTTCAAGCAACACTTCAGTGTTTTTGTCTCCCTTCCTTCTTGGCTTTTCCATGCCAGGTATTTTTGTCTTCTTTTCCTGCTGGCTATTGCATGCCAACTAACTTACTGCTATGGCACAGAATATACCCCATGTGTCAGAAGCATTTTTTAACAGAGTCTGAGCTGAATGTTGAGTGAAACCATGCTTTATGTAGAGGAGTCTTAATTATTCTTCGGTCTGTGGAAGTGGAAAGTAAGGCCAGGATGAGGAGGAGTGGATTGTCAGGAAGATAGCTGCAGGGAATCAGAATATATCATTACCTAAGGGAGTGGTATCCTCAGTCTTCATCTACTTTAATTCTCTCACCAGACACATCAAATGACAGTGCTGTAGGGCTTAAAAAAATTGGGGCGAAGCTGGGGCAGCGGATGGCTTATAATGACAGCCTGTCTAAATGTCTGAGTGGCAGACAAGAGGAGAGAAAGAAGTTTGCAGTACAGGGTAGCTAAGGTGGAGTGATAGTGTGTTTGGATTTAATCTGCTTTCTTTCTCTAGCTAGGTTTGACAACTGGCTAAGCTGGCTAACTCTACGTGAGCTTCACAATGATGTCTATTAAATTATTTGCTAAGAAAATGATATTTGTCAATTGTCACAGTTGGCCAGAACTAATTGTTACTTCATTGAACACAACTACTAAGGACTTGAATGACCCTTGCTTTATTGGCAGAAGTGAGAGGCAGTCACAGCCTGATTTCTTTCCACACCTCCTAAAAGGGACCCAAGGTAGGAGTCCAGTGCAGGTGGAATTAGCGTAAAGAAGGAGCTCTCCAGGAGGGAATGTAGCTGCAGTTCTGCCAATTTCTCTTTCCCACGAAAAAAACATGTTTTCCCTTTCTGTGTCACTGTTCACACATGAAAATCTATTTCCTACTCCCTAAGCAAATCTGGCTTGTTCTTCCCTAGCTCATTTAGCTCCTGTGGTACACGCATTTATTTATACTTGGCACAACAGCCACAGGTAACAGGGACACCCCTGCTGGTCCCACCACGAGCTTGTGAGGCCAGCAGATGCTGGGTTCACCCAGCACAGCTAGGAGCCCTGGCATATCCCATGAATTCTCATGGGAGACAAGGAGTCTCACCAGCCCAGGACTTCTCTTTGCTGCCCAGACTTGATGGTTACAATAAGTGAGGGACAGTGTAATGCCACCCCACCACTCCAGCACAGGAGACCTAACAAGCTTTTCTGTCTCCTGTGAAAGAGAAAAGATGGAAAAAAGAGGAGTGCCCACATGGAAGGGTGGGGTTACTCTTACTCAGCCGTGTATGTTTAAAAGTTGGGCTTTTTGCTGGGGTAGTCACAAGCCTCCACTAACAGACACAGGAGAGAAATAGGCACTTCCTGAGACACATTCATGATATCTGAGACAGGTATCTAAAGAGGCCAGCCTGGCCAGCCTCATCCATCTAGCACTTTCTCCACAGACTAGAGAAGGAAACTAAACCTTCAGGTAGCAAAAATTAAATCAGAGGAGTTCAATATTGATAAAAATAAACACAGCAATACCATCCCCCAAGTGTTCTTCTAATGTTGGGGTTTTTTTTCCTTTTTAATGTTTATTGTTATCCGGAGCCAAACATTTATTTAGTAGTGAAACAGGTCAAACCAGCTATTATAGATCTGTATCTTGATTAGCAGCAGTTTTTGTTACCATATAAGACAACTAATGCACCATTTCCATCCTGTGCCATGACAGCCTTTTAATCAAAGTCTATGCCAGATATCATAGCCCATCACACCCTGGGGAACTCACAAAGATTTTGTTTCTCTTCCACTCCCTGCTGTTTAAGGAGACAACAAAGAATTGCTCAGACATTAAAGCAGCTAGCCACATAACAATATAGAGTATGTAGTATTATAAATATGCAGTGTGCAGTATATAGACTCTTTGTACTTAATGCCACTCCAGATTTCCAAATTACTTACCTGTGATGGTGGTCAGCAAGTTGCCATGCCAAGAAACTGTTTATACAAAACTCACTACCAACAGTCCTAATTTCTGCTCTCCTGGTTACACATCAGCTGATACTGCATCTATTTCCTGAACAGAGGCAAGAACACACACAGAGCAAGACCTGCATTTCTTTCCTGCTCTAGGACCACAGTAAATAATGCCATGCAACACAAACAAACAAAACAAACAAAACAAACAAAACAAACAAAACAAACAAACAAAACAAAACAAAACAAACAAACAAACAAACAACCAAAACAACCCAAGAGCAGAATGACATATCCTCCCCTAAATGACCTACAGTCCTAATGTTTTAAAAAAAATACAATAAGAAAAATACAATAAGCAGGCACAGAGGAGTGCAGGAATAATGTCAGTAACAGACAAGTTATCAGTCAGTCATGTTGGGGTTCAGCAGCCTGGCTAATTCAGGCATCTACAAACATCATGGAAGAAAAGAGCTTGATGGAGACAAGCTGGCATTCTACAGAGGTTTGTAGTGCACTCCAGAGAGCCAAGGAAACATGGCATTTCTCAAAGCCAAGCATGAGGTTCTCTACTCCTTCACAGAAAAGATAATGCTCAGTAGAGTAATTACAAAATGGCATCTTTTGCCCAGAGTAAACATGTCAATTCCCAGCTCAGGATACAATTTAAAACATATCCTTAGCCCCTTGGCAGCATTATTGCTCAGCTCTGGCAGCTCCTCACTCAGCTGCCTTCCACAAATCCCACTCCAAGATACCAAATTTCCAGCATACCCATGGATCAGATTTGAATGTTAGAAATACCCACAGGGTGTCTACAACTCAGGAACTGTGACCTTCAGCAGTACAATGTCCAAGTGTCTTTGGCTATAGACCAAAGATGCTGAAAAGCCTCATAGAAAGAGAATCAGAGAGGCAGTTCTCATATGTTTTAGCTAGCAATAGCATATCTTTTTCTAGGTTGTCAACTGCAGTGCCCTTGTTGTTCAGTACAGCTCTTTCTAAAGAAATAAAAAATACTCCAGTTTTAGAACAATATCCATAGAGCATGTACTACATTAAGATTAAGGGCCAAAGGCACAGAGAATTCAAACAAGCCAAAGTGCTGGATGCGATGGGCCCGGGAGGGCTCCCTTGATCAGGAGAGGATTGCCAGACAGGGAGGGTTGGCTTTGTAGAGGAGAGGCACAGGAACTATCCTGGCTGTTTTTCATTGTCCCATACTTGCATGTTGGGAAGAAACTCTAGCTCATTACCCTCCTCATTAGCCCTACCTGTTCACCTCCTGTGTTTCATGGTCTCCTCCATGTGCCTCAGACTGGAGGAGTGGGAGAAAGAGCTAGTGGCTCATGAAGGCTCTTTTGCTTTTTTTACAGACTCAGTGCACGGCCTTATTTGCTTCATAACTTGCTTAGTATTAAATCTTTGCAGTAAACAGAGAGCAAGGGAATATTTGTTAGAAGCAAACAAAAAGGCCATAAACATCTCTTTCATATTTAAACAAATATTTGTACATCTACTTATTCCCTTTGCTGTCTTTAGGTGTATATTTCTTAGCAGTAACATTTGTCTGTGCTGGATTGATTTATTTATTTACATGCTTAGATTTACATCCCACAGGGGCCTATGTTGTTCAGGTCAAGGCAAAAGCCAGGAAAACATGAGGTTGTACTGAAAGTATAACTTATAAGTCATCGAAATAGTTTGGTAAAGGCTTTGGTGACCTGTGAGTGGCTGCTGGCACTGACTGTGCCTGATGGGAGTTTTATGCTTCTGTCTCAGCCTACCACCCCTTAAAGGTGGTGCTTGATCTACCAGGGCCTCCACAACAGCTTGACTCAGGGCCACCATTTAAAGGCAGAATATGAGGCTTCTTAAGTTCAGCCTCTGAGGGAAATCTACATTTCTAGTCCCTTCTGCCTTCTGTGTTTGCAGTGAAATGAAATACATATCCTAATAATTAAAAAAATACATTCTTAGAGCTTTCGTATTTTTCGTTCCACGTTGCAGTGCCAAAACGTTCAGAATCAGCCCAGCTGTTAAAAAATTATGTTAAGGACTTAGAAAAGCACAGTTATCCAAAGCCATTGGCCAAAGAGCTTGTAGACCATGGACTGCATGATGAAAACATCATCAGGGCACATGTACTAACTTATTAAGGAATCAACAAACTCTGCTCTACCCTGTTGTTCTTTGATTTGCACAGAATAAACCTTCCAGACTGATACACATCATACACAAAGGCCCATTTCTGGCCTAGGGATTTAGGGACTGAATTGCCTTTTGTTTGGTCCTAGACCTGAAAACGAAAGATTTAAATTAGGAATATTACTCATTTTCTGAGCAGTAGTAAAACTGACCTGCACTCTAAATATCTAATATCTGCATTCTGCTGTGTTCCACTTCTTCTGAAGTGTAGCCACTCAGTCTTGTGCTGCCATGTACTCCTTCCTCATTTGTGCTGCCCCTGGAATTTTCTGGGCTGCACTGTCAGCCAGGGCAGAGGACTGACATGGCTTAAATCCCTCTTGCTCCCGTTTCTGTCAGAGCACACAGATTTAGGGATGAGCCTCTTCACTTTCTGGAGGGTTTTAATGAAAGGACAATTCATCCACTGGCTGCTGGCCCTCAGCCCTGGATTTGGTCATCCATCTGGGCCAAATTCTCCCTTTGGGCATGGTCTAACATGCTCCCACAATGCTTTCAGTGGCAATCCTGCCCACTGAGCTGAGAGCACAATTTAGCTGTTAAAGATGACACAAATCCTGATGCAAAGTCTTTCCTTTGTTCTTTGTTATCTCCAAAAGAATTTCAGTCTCCCTTACAGCTGTTATTTTTCTCCAGTAAAAACAACACTTTCGTGGTCGTTACAAAGAACTAATAACTGTCAAAAGCCTCTTCTAAAAATAGCCCTGTGGAGCATTTAGAGTGTCATTTCTCTTTCATTACTACATTTAGGAGTTATGCTCAAGTTCATAGGATGACTTTTTATGTGTTATCTTAAGTAGTTGCATTTCCCGTTGCAGGCATGAAAGTAACACAAACATTTTTAAAAAACACTCTCCAACTTCTATTGGACAAAACTATTTCTATTGAATCAATGAAAGTATCTGTGGAGTAAGGCACCATTTGAGAATAGTGAAGATCCTGATATTTAACCCTTCATTACAGCAGTGTCTCTGGAACTGCTGCTATGTACCAAAGCAAATACATTGCCTAGGATTGTGATTCAAAAAACCCCTAAACAATTTGCAAACAAACAGTAAATCCTCCCTCGTGGGTTACCTGCAGTCTTTTACATTTAAATGGACAACAAACTACATATGAATTCTTGGATTAGTATTTTTCAGATATAACATCTCTTATGTCTTTATTCTATAGAAATATTTAATTAAATACTTAATTTTAAAAATTGTGCAGAAATGAAAGTCTGTTGATATGCTCTGCTCTTCCAAGATGCTTAAACTATTGTTGTGTTTAGGGGAAAATGGGTCAAAAAGTCAGGGGAATGTGAAGTTCAAGCAGATGTACTACCCGTTTCTGAAGATTATACACACACACAGACATTTAGACTCATGATAATGTAGTATGTCTTGTTCTAAGGAATCACTTTGTACACACAGACACAAAAGCATTTAGACCCATGATAATGTAGAATATCTTGTTCTAGGGCATCACTTTGTATGCACATACACACAAACAAATATTTAGACTTATGATAATGTAGCATATCTTGTTCTAGGCCATCACCACGGTTCAGATGTATTATCTGTGTCTTGTTGAAATAACAGTTTTGTTGCTGATGTACTGTGCTGGCAATGAAGGGGACTGGGAGATCAGTAATCTCACGCAGACCTGAAAACACTCTGCAGGCTGTGCAGGACTCTCAATTCCTTGCTGTTTACTCCTTGAGGGCCTCACTGTGGCTGATTCCACACAGGAACACACAGTGTGGGCCAGGACAGCTAACTGACAGCAGCAGAGGGAGAGAAATCATACAGAAAGAAAGGAAGACAAATGGACATTCTCACAGCATCTGCTGTTCACTTGTATATCCATGAGCAGCATGGAAAAAAACAGTCCAATCATTGAATAGATGACTGAAATTGATAGGGAGTATCACAAGACTTTTATTCATTCATAGTTGTATGTCTCAGGTTTTGAAGTAGAGATGTTATATAACACTAAAACCTTTTCTGCATATAAAGCAATTCTGTGGAAAACAGATTATCATTTCTTAAACTTCAAAAGGGCTCTGGCACTATTAAAAAGCTCTTCTTCAAGTGCAAGTCAGGTTTCTTGTCCATCTTATTTGAAGGGAGCAGAACTGCTGAGTGCAGCCTAGATTTCAGGCAGTAGGTCTTGCTGAAGATGAGTAGAAAGTGTGTTGTACAATGGGGATCATGGGAGTCCGTTTTAGTAGTCAATCATTTGCCCTGTCTTGAAGGTGTACTCTTCATTCAAAGATGTTTCAGGGAAAGGAGAGATTATGACTCCATTTCTGATATTCAGGATGACTCCACAGGGGCTTTTTCTTCTTGGAACTACATTAAGCTTGTTGTACATAAGCAGAGAACATGACGCATTTCACTACAAAAGGACAGACAAAAACAGAAACATTTTTGCAAAAGTACTTCACAGACATCATAGAAAAACTGTAATTGTCATAGGGAGTGAAAAGACAGTGATCAAATATCTTGACATTTTAAAAAAGAGCCCTTTATGCACACTTTTTACTTTCTAGATTTTAAATCTGTCCTGCCTCCTCTTTTTATGCCACCTGGACTGTAACAAATTCAAGACAGGAACAATATGTATTATGACTCAGGATGAGCTCCATTCCTTCAAATCAACAATTAATCAGAAAGGTCCCGTTGAAAGAAGAGAGCTCCTTAGCAAGATTTGTCACTAGTAGGAACAGTACGTTTCTTTTCAAGAGAGCCTTTGTACAGAGAAAGATAAGACTTGAGAGCCCAGGTTGGCATCTGGCACTAAATCCTCAGTGCAGAAGACAGGAAGATCTGCTGCATAGAGCCCCGTGGTGTGCAGCCTGGCAGAGCAGTATTGCTATGCAGATCAGGAAAGCAGGGCAACAGCAGAGGCTGTACACTAATAACCCAAGTTTCAGCTGAGACTCTGCTATAATGGAGGCAGAAATCCCTTTGTCTCCCCTGGCTCTATAAAAACTAGGCATCCCATCCAAAATAGTCATCTTGATTCTTTCCCTCTTGTCAACAGTGAGAAACAGACACTCTGAAAAGTAATTTATCCTTCCTCTTATAGGTACATGCCTTAGGATAACATCACTCATTCTGAAAGAAATCTTGAATTGAGACAGGTTACATTTTTAACACCTTGCCTCTTCCAGAGATTTAGCTCCCAATTAAAAATGGCAGCACTGTCACAATGGTGGAAGCACTGTGAAAGTGAAAATGCTGCAAGAAAACAACTTTTTTGGCTGCTGAATCTACTTCATGTAAGCCTACTTCAGGATAGACTCACAGATAATGTAACAATAATAGAATCACAGACTCACAGAACAAGGTGAGTTGGAAGGGACACAAAAGGATCAAGTCCAGCTCCTGGTCCTGCACAGAACCAACCCAAAAATTATATTATGTGCCTGAGAGTACTGTCCAAACAGTTCTTAAACTCTGGTCAGCTTGGTGCTGTGACCATTTCCACTCTCAACCTTCCCTGACCCATCTTCAGGCCATTTCCTCTGGTCCTGTCACTGGTCACAAGAGTGAAGGCATCAGTGTCTGTCCCTCTGCTTTACCTCCTGAGGAAGTTGTAACTTGTAATGAGGTCTCCCCTCAGTCTCCTCTTCTCCAGGCTGAACAAACTGAGTGATCTCAGCCACTCCTCACATGCTTTTCTCTCCAGATCTTTTGCCATCTCCGTGGCCCTCCTTTGGATGCTCTTGCATAGCTTCATATCCTTATGATACTGTGGTGTCCAAAACTGCACACAATGTTCAAGGTGAGGCCACCCCAGCCCAGAGCAGAGCAGGACAATCCCCTCCCTTGCCCAGCTGGCCCTGCCTGTGCCTGATGCCTCCAGGACACAGCTGGCCATCCTGGCTGCCAGGGCACTGCTGGCCCATGACAGTGCAAATGCCAGAACTTTTCAGAGGCTGATCTATACCCATATTCCCTCTGTGAGTAGCCAAAAGGGAGCAGTGCTGGCCAGTAGGAACAGCAAGCCATTTTGCCATGCAGCATGAAAGGGTGGGATGACACTTCTCCAGCTAGTCCCAGAAATTAACATTGTCCAGTAACAGACTGAATGACAATACAACAGACACAGCAGATTTGCCAAAAAAATCATAATAGTGGATTACTGAGGTGTGGGTTGCACTGCTACATAGATCCCTTTGTTAGGTTTAAGCTGCACACCCCTATTTGAGAGGTGTGATCAAATGTTTAAATTGTTTTAAATTCTCATCTAGAACGAAATTTCATGCAGATGTAAATATTCCCCCATTCCCAAAACATCATCTAACTTAACAGAAGAGGCATATTGCCTCCTCTGATCTCAGTGTGTAGAAGTTGCACTGCAAGAGAATTTCCTGTGAGGTCCTTGTTGCATACACCAGCCATGTTTTCTTCTTAGATGTGTCTATTAACCTAGGTTTGCTCCACTGAGGTCAGTGAAATAATTCCAGCTTTTTACTGACGCAGAGGAGTCCAGAGTGTGCTGGCTGCAGCATTAGCCTTCAGATTGCCTGTTCAAGGAAGTCCCACACCATTAAGCAGGGGTTTTTTTGTACAGAACAAACTGCACTAGAGAAGGTGGGGGTGGCTGTACAGCTAAAGCTCCAGTACTGGTTCAAGGCCTCTCTGTGCTGCTGTTTAGGAGATACAAGGGATAAACAGCTATACTAAGCCTGCAGCTCTGGATGACTTGGACTGGGAGACGCAGGAGCCCCAGGGTTGGCTGTATGGTCTCTTTTCTTATGAAGTGTGTAGGCAAGGAGGGAGCAATTCCCTGTGAGAACAGAGATCCCTCCACAATGTAATTGCTCACAAAACTCAGAGTCCCCCTGAATGAGGAGCACAGATTGTGTCTGGACTAGAAAACCCTCTCCAGAGAGTGGAATTCTGTTCTGCTGTGTAACCTAAACCTGCAATATAAATGCAAACTGAGCAGTCAAGTGCAATTGTGTCTTTACATAAGTATATACCTGGGTATGGCTGAGTATACCTGGGTAAGTATCAACTTACTGTTGATATAACCACAAATAAGAAGGAAAAACTGGCATTTGGTGACCCCATAATTTCAGTGATGCCAAAGTCAGAACAAGAGAGGTTATTTGGAGAGCTTCAAAGAATCTTTCCCATTCCAGAATCTGACCTCTTGCTGATATCTTAATTCCTCACCCAAATAATAATGCTGAAGCTTTATTAGTTAATCAATAAGACATGATACAGGGTATGGTTTTCATAAGATAATCATACCCTGGAGCATTTTGAGGCATGAGCCTTATGCCTCTAATCAGATTGGGTGAGATTATCTTTTGATAACCACACCCTTGGGGAATGGCTCATTTCTATTATGAGAAAATTTTATGGTTGGGGAAAATGTGCATTCCTGATGTAGAAAATTGAAAATGGTACCTTAGAATTAGCAGCTATTTCTCTGAAGCTGAAAAAAAATCAGATTTACTTTTGGAATGCTTCAGGGAATTCCTCACTATCCATGCTACTTCAGGGCAAAAATAACTTTGAAGCAGGTGACATGTTTGGGAGTCACTTTTAGCCTACCATATATATATATTATATATATATATACACACTTCAAAGAAGCACATGGGAAAATATAGACAATGACAGGTTTGCTGTAGAGCTTTAAAACAAAGAAAGGCATTGCCTTGTTTTCTTTAACAACAATGACAAACCAACCAAGAAAACCCAAAAAAATAGCAAACACAACCTAGATGATTAGGCATTGTTTCTGATGTCACATATGCTACACATCCAAGCTGCTGTTTGTATGCATTAGAAACCCATATACAGTCATTTTTTGTGTACTGTAAACTAATATGAAATTGTGATGCTGATAAAAGTTTCATTTAAAGTAAAGAATAGCATTGCACTAAAGCAGCAAAGAACCTTTTTCAAATACAATGGTTAGAACTAGCAAGTGCATGTGGGTGTGTACATTGAAAATGTACTCAGACACTCTTTTTATAAACAGTGTAGACACTGACATATTTTGGGATTGTTTTCTATGGGTGTCCATAAGAAACATTAATTACAAAAGTCTCAAATTTGCTTTTAAATGTGATTGCAAAATTCAATTTTTAGGTATTTATGAACATGTAGCTGTATGAAATGTGTGTGCACTCAATCAATTCATGGTCAGTAGTCATGGTCAGTATTCATGACAGAATTGAATGGATTTGTTGAGTAAGAGTAAAATTAATAATAAAATCTTAAATAATAATAATTTCAGGACTTCAGACTTAAGCTAGTTTTTATTATTATTATTATTTATTTGTAGCTACCCTCTGTGTTTCATTCCACCCCATTCAACAGAGTGGGAAAGGAAGCCACGAAAACATGAAATGTTTAGCCCCAGCTTGTCCAAGACACCCATGACAGAGTCAAAACCAGAATTATTGTCTAAATACAGAGCAAGTTTCTACACCATGACTTGATATGGGCCTGAGGGCACTCAGTCACTAACCTGAGCCCACATCAGGGGTATTTTTTATGCCAGCTCAGGTGAGAAAGAGTTCCACTGGTGCAAATACACAAATGGCCTTTCTGGTGAACCTCTGAATATGAGCCTTGCTGCAGAAAGCAGGTAGCACAGGAGGTAGGCTGTGACCTTTCAAAGATCCAGCTGAAAAGCCTTCAAAGCAAAGCAACAGCTGTTCTCACAGCCTGTGCTCACAGCCTGCTGCCACCATGTTCCGCTGTGCTCACACGCATCCTCTCTCCTTGTTATGATTTTTCTAAGCTCTGTCTGTATTTTGTGTGTGTGATATTCTTCCATAAAACACAGGAAGATGTTTTTAGATCAGGATGTTTCTTACCCTTTCTTTCACCACACACACCTTTTCCATTCTATGTGCAGCCATTATTCTTGGTTAAACTGTCTGTACAGCAGAATAGCATGAGATTTTGTGGTCACTTTGAAAAGAGAAAAATTACTAAAACCATTCAACTAAATCAGGACCTTTTGTAAATCTACCAGGGTAACACTTTGTTCCTACATATTTCAACATGTGCCTATTTCAATTTTTCTGGTATTTTGGTATTTGTCAACAGAGAAGGAGTCATGGGAGGTGTGGTGGTAAGCAGGCTCTTTGGTCACAGTGATCATGAAATGGTTGATTTTAAAATTTTCAGAGTAATGAGAAAAAAGCCCAGCATAGCTGCTACCCTGGGATTTAGGAGAGCAAATTTCAAGCTGTTCAGGGAGCTATTTAGCAGAGTACCCTGGGAACCTGCTCAGGAGTTCATGAATGCTGCTGAGTCTTTAAGAACCATCTTTTAGACACAGGAGCAGGAAATTCACTGTGTTACAACTCAAGCAAGTGTGGCAGAAGACCAGCTTGGTGGAACAAGTTCTTTTGGAGCTCAGGAGGGGAAGGAAACTCTGTGATCTCTGGAAGCAAGGTCAGGCCTCACAGGGAGGTCACAAGCCTGTGCTTTGCATACACAGGCAGAAGACACAAAAGCGCAGAGCTGAAATTGGCCGTTTTATGCCAGGCAACAAAAAGGGTGTTTTCATGTACAATAACAGCAAAAGGAGGGCTAAAGAAAACATTGGCCTGATACTTGTTAAAGGTGGTCATCTGAGCAACAGGATGAAAAATCCAGCAGAGATATTGAATGCATTTTTGCCTCAGTCCTTAATAATAGTGATTGGGCTACATGCTGCCCCGAGTCAGAGGACCAGACTGTGAGGACAGTGATTTTCTGTTCCTGGAGACTAATGTTGTAAGTGACCAGCTGGATCAGCTGCAAGTTCACAGTCCATGGCACCTGAGGGCTTTGGCCCCACAGTATTGACAGAGATAAGGATGTTATGTCAGAATTCCTCTAGATCACCAAAGACACTGGAGCATTTGGAGGTCTCAGCTGACTGGAGGCTACCCAATGTTATTCCATTTCTTAAGAAGGGTGTGAGGGAAGACCCAGGAAACTACAATTTTGTTAGTCTAAGGTCAGTATCTGGAAAAATTATGAAGAAGATAACACTGGCTACAGCTGAAAGACTTAAAGACACTTAGAGAATAATGCAATCATCAGGAAAAGTCAACACAGTTTCACAAAAGCAAAGTCTGGTTTAACTGATTTGATATCCTTCTGGAACAAGGTCACCTGCCTAGGGGGCAAAGGAAGGAGGTGGATGTAATTTTCTTGGATTTAGGGAGGATTAAGGCTTTTTAATGGATTAATGGCTTGGATTAAGGCTTCTGATACTGTTCCTGACAGCATCCTTTGGGACATCTGTGCAGCTGTGGGGTGAGCAGGTTCACAGTGTCCTGGGAGAAGGCCTGGCTGAAGGGCAGAGCTCAGGGGCTGCAGTGACTGTGCTGCATCTGGCTGGTGACCAGCACCAGCAGTGCTCTCAGGGCGCAGCTCCAGGGCCAGCTCTGTTCCATGTGTCTGTCAGTGGTCTGGATGAAGGATTGGGATGCACCCTGAGCAAGCTGGCTAATGACTTCGAACTGGACAGTGCTGTTGACACTCCGCAGGGACCAGAGGCCTTGCAAAGGGATCTAGCTAGCTTAGAGCTCTGAACAATCCTCAATGGCATGACATTTAATACCAACAAAAGAAGCAGGAAAGGAGGGGCTGTTGGGCAGCCCTGCAGGAAGGGATCTGAGGGTGCTGGTTGACAGCAGCTCAGGGTGAGCCCACAGTGTGCCCTGGCAGCCCAGAGGGCAAGTGGCAACCCGGGAGCCTCGAGCATGGCACTGCCAGCCACAAGAGAGGGAATTATCCCCTGGAATCAGGGCTGTGGTGCCTCACCTCGAGTGTTCAGTGCAGTTCCGCACCCCACAATGTAAGAAGGTTGTGAAGGTCCTTGAGTGCATCCAGAGGAGGGCAACAAAGCTGGTGAGAGGGCTGGAAGGCATGTCCTGTGAGGAGCTGCTGAGGACTTTGGGCTTCTCTACTTTGTAGAGAAGGAGCTGGGGGGTGCCCAGATTCCTCTCTGCAGTTTCCTGAGGAGGGGAATTGAAGAGGCAGATCTCCCTCTCCCTGCAATTCAGTGACACATGGGATTGGTACCATGGAGACATTCTTTCATTGCATCCAAGAACTGTAATACCCGACAAATTACGTATTACACAAGCAATTAATAATAAACTGTCCACTGCATGTGAGGAGAGGACTGCAGTGCCTGGCAAGTTAGTCATGACACAGAAAAGGTACAACAGGAGTTCATCTCATCCTGAAGAAAGGCCATTGTTTACACCATGTGAGTTGAGACAGGTGACCCTGCTAAGATTCTTCTCACAGCTTTGCAGCTTATACAAGGGATCAGCAAGGGATCACCTTGCACAACTGCCCACAGTCTGCTCATGGCCCAGTCTCTCAGACTGCTTTGACTTCTCCACATCAGCATCCACTGCTTCCTGAAAATGTTTTGGACTTATCCCACAGTGGCTCTGTCCTGGCAGTTTTCCAGAATTGCTGTTATACTGGCTGCTGGTGTTGTAAAGGGACAAGGCTGTAATGGAGCCAGAATCTGAGACATGTGTTGTCCAATTAGCTAAATAAATTTGAATTTTAAAAAGCAAATATGGCAAGCAGATCTTTGACAAGAATGCTAAAGTTGCACTTGGCATTTGTTAGTCCTTGAGCTATTATTCTTTTGATTATTCTTACAAAGTGAATCTTACTGTTAGAGTATTTGTTTTTAATTCCTTGTTACAGTAATACCACAAAAATTGAAATTAACTTGTGTTTGTTTGTCACATTGACTATTCACATTGACAGACATGTGACTTTCCATTGAAATAATGGAATGCCCCTTAAAATCATTTTTATCTATTCGATATATGAGATATGGAGCAAACGTCAACATGAGTGTTAAAGCCTAATATTTCTATCTAGACTCCACAAATATCCAAAACCACTAGGGTTATGGGAAGAATTAAGAAAAAATACAATCTTACCATTTTGTCCTTAAGTCTCTCTCTGAGTTACATGGTGTATAGGATGACAGCCTGTATAGGATGTTTCATACTCCTTACAGGAAATATGTAGCTGTAATACCTGTCCCTCTTAATTATATATTTTTTTTTTTTTTTTTTTTCTAACAGCCACTTGCAAAGTGAAAGCACTTCCATGTCCCATGCTCAGTTGGAGTCAGCTGCAGCAGCTTGCCCAGGACCATGTCCAGCTGGGTTTTGAGTATCTCTACATACACAGATGGAAATCTCACAAGGTTTCTGGGAAACATGTTTCAGTGTTTGACAATAAAAAATGTTTTCTTGTATTCAGATTGATTTTCATGTGTTTCAATTTGTGCCCACTGCCCCCTGTGCTCTCACTTAGCATCCAGGAATGATCTCCCTCTTCATTCCCTCCCATCAGGTATCCAAGCACATTGTTGAGATACACCCTGATCCCCTGTTCACAGGGACATACTGAGCTATGAAGAACATCCAGGATCAACCCCAATAGAAAAGTACTGCATGATCTCTAACTGCTCCCTGCTAACTGCTCCCTGCAAAACCATTTGATTAGAAAACGGAATTTCTCCCTAGCAATTCCCTGAGATTAAAGAAATACAGCTTTCTTTAGGGCTGCACTCTTCTGTCAACACTGTCTCAGATTTTTTGATTTAGAGGGGAAAGACTAGACAATTTCACTTTGAGTATGTAATTTTCAGAATGTGTTTCTCAATTTTAAAAGCATTTTCAAAGCACAAGGGTCTGCTATAAGCTGTGTGTGAAGATGAAAAGATTGGCTTGTCTCAAATCCAGTCATTCTCAGCAGCTTTTCTGTATAGCTGGTCAAGAAGTGGCACTGGGTTCTGGTGCAGAAATACAAGCGTGTTAGGAGCTGGAGCAGACAAGCACTCTTTCATTTCATGGGCAAAGGCTGGGTGGAGAAGAGAATTTGTCAGCCTGTTTTCTATTGATAGTGAAAACTGGTATTAAAGAGAAGGTTCTGATCCAAATGGATTTAAATGTCCAAAGGGATTTTAAAATATAAAATCACTAAGACTGAAATGAGAATGGAGAATAATTGTGACAGCTAAAAACTGAGGAAGCCAAAGCAAAATAGTCAGTTCTGATGTTTGACATCTGTGTCCCTCACACTCCATAGCACACTAGTTGGACACATCAGGTTGGCTAGTGAAAACATGAAGTATCTTAGAAATTTCCTATTGAAGAAGGTTTCTTTTGTGATCCTTTTTGGGGTTGTTTGAGATTTTTTGTTTGTTTGTTTGTGATTGTTTAATTTTGTTTTGGATTTTTTGTTAAGTACTTTCCATGCAGGAGGGAAAATTCAAAAGAGTTAGATTCTCCAAAATAAGTAGCTGAACTGCAATGCAGGGTGGTGGACAGCCTTGTCGCCCAGAGAGGAGATCATGAGCAATAATATTTTCTTACTTTTCTAAATTTTTAAATTACGACTTTTCATTTAGTTTAAATACCTACCTTTTTCAGCGTTCACAAGATTTGTAAACACTTATCACAAAGTCACTACTAAGCCTTTTGGGTTAACATCCTGAGTGAGAGAAAACCAGGCTGAAAATTTTGCTCACAATTCTTTCCAGTAGCCCTCCCCAGTGCATGAAACCCAGCCTGTTGCAGTGAGTGGAAAAGCTACTCTGACTTGAATTGCCAGGATTTTGCTCAGTCACTCTGAAACCATGGCAGACATCCAATATCTTGCTGTAAACTCTACAAGCACACTCTTTACAACTTGTTAACAACTTAATGTTTTTGTTCTCACAGGAGCATATCATTAATCCTTGCCCCCAGACCAGTAAAATCCCACATTATAATAATTAATTTTAAACCTGTAAAATAGAGCATGCCTTTGTCCTAGTGAAATGGACACGCAGCTGCTAACCCAAGAAATGAAAGGGAAAGAACGTGGTGGTTCTCCTCTCTTGGGCCTCCTTGGTCATTAATGTGTTTGGCATTACCAGGACTGGTGTAATTATTTAGGAATCCAAAACAGCACTTGTTATTCTTCTCTCCTCATTACAGCGTGGTGTGCATTTTCCCCCAAATTAAAAATAAAACACAAAACCAGTAAAATCTTAGGAGATAACTATAGCTCAGAACAAAGATGAGCTTCCAGTCCAGCTGTGATCAGCAAAGATTTCATCTGCATTTCCAGTTGAATCTGCAGGGTTTAGGTCAGGCATTTTCACAGAAAGGAGCTCTTTCTTTGGTGTTAGGATTCAAGGACACACAGAGCTGTGAATACACTAACTGTGGCTGACAAAATTGTGAACAGAATGATACCCCTCATCACTTATGGTTGACAGGAAGGGTCTGAATTCACTGGTTGTAGATAGCAGAGCACCGATTTTGAATTCACTTTAAAAAAACGTTGTCCAATGAAGTATAATTTAGTCAGCTCTGTGCACACTTTGAAGCCTCATTTAAAACCCAATCCTTTTCCCCAATGTTATTTTTAGATCACCAAACAAAGACTTAGCATATTAGTAAAAGAATGGCACTCTAGTATGTGAAATGTCACTCCAAAAACTTTCCACCTGAGGCTGGTTATTCATGTCCTTCACTTGACAATGAATTGATTATTTTTAATGAAATCACATGTCATAGTTTGCAACTGAAAATTTGCAGGAAAGGCAGATACTTCCTTCTAAAACCTTACTTTCTCTCCCCTTTAAATTGTGAAATGTTGAAATGCTAGGGATAAATTGTGTTCTGTTTGGGTGATACCCAGAGTTTCCCCTCATTCAACTAGCTTCATGGACAGCCTGGACCTACTGATGTTTTTATTTTTCTTTGATGTCCTTGGGAACCAAAATCAGAAACAGTAAATGTCATGAGAGAAAGAATTAATTTGAGACTGATACAATGCATTAAATCCCCATATTAGCCAAACAGGCTGTTGGGAAAATTTAAACACTGAGACCTACATACGTAAGATTAGATGAGGCAGAGTTTTGAGTGGAAGAAATGTATGCATGACTGAGCTGTTTTAAGTCCCTTTTTGTGATGCCACCCTTCATCCACACAGTGTTAATTTTATAAGTTAGTGTCACAGCCTCTGGGCTCTAGAATCCCATAAGCACTACCTAAATCCCACCAGATCAGCCTACAGTGTCACCATGAGACCTAGAAACTCATGGAGTGACACATAAGCCTTGCTCAGTAAACGTTCTCCAAGCACACCTAACTGAAGACGACAGAATGAGATCCTTCACTAAATGCAATTGCATTTGTTATCCTTTTCAGACTGCTCTGTTAATCCTTTTCAGATGCCTTCTAGTGGCACAGGTAACTCACATATCCAGTCTCAGGCCTAGAGCACTCACCTGAAAAAAAACAAGTTCAGATACTTCTTTAATCACAGTGAGTCGACAAACCTTCCTTCACAGAGGGCAGTATAAATGCCCAGGACACAGATTATAAAGCAAAAATAAGCAAGTTTTACTGGACAGCAGAGTAGCAAGTACAGGGCATGATTCTGCAGAGGGTCACAGGTCTTCTCCTGGGAAAATATCAGAATTGTTGTGCTTCAGCTCCAGCTGCAAACTCCAAACACACGTGGAGAGGAAGGAGTGAAACAAACATACACACTTGATAATTTGAAGGCCAACAATACTCACAATATTCTCACTTTGCTTCTTTATCACCAAGGCATCCTAAATGCCTCCTGAACCAGAGAATTTCCAGGCAGCTGGCTATCTACATTCTCCTTTCAGTTTCTGGGATATGTGTGTCACATTCACTAACACAGCTCTGCCTAATTTCATGCCAGAAGATATACAAAAGATATACAAAACCCACACACAGGGAATTGATTATGTTGTAAAAGGGGGTAAGAGATAAAGGAGAGCCATGGCAGCAGTAAAAATGAGGGCTGCAGGTCCCTTTGTTGTTTGTTCTAGTAAAGCATATAGACCCTGTGTCAGCTATAAAGATATTTGCTCTGATTTAGCAACACAGAACAGAAATTTTTAAAAAAGAAAGCATCTTTGGTGAGGAGCACAAGATGATAGCTGCATGGAAGGATGAAATTTTAGAGATGGATTTAATTGTAATAAAGAATACACTGGACATACCAAGTAGAAAACAGAACTAAGAAAGATGAAAGCCACATTTTCCCCTGCCATATGTGTTCATTTGAGGGTAGCTGCTGCTAACCAGAGTCAAGGGCAAAGTATCCTGGAAGACTGCAGGTTCTGGGAAACATAAAAAGATAGAAGCTTAGAGATTTACAAAAAGAAAATTATTGTGGTTTATTTAAACTCTTCTGAAGGCCACATTTTTAACCATTGCACTGTTAATAAAACAACAGGTGCAAATAGTTTTCCAGACAGAATGAGTCACAGTGTGGGAGATGGCAGTATCTGGCGTGAGCATTAGTGCACAGGGAACGTGGCTGAGAGGCAGGAGGCAGCAGATCTATTTCAGACTGTGCCACTGGCTTGTTTCTGAGTGAATCACAAAGACTCAAATACTCAAGAGCAGCTTCTAATTCCAGATGCTTTGCTTTAGACACTGAGTCTCTGGACACCTGCCGTTCTCCCTATAATCAGGTGGGATATTCTCTGGACAAGGTCATAAATATCTCAAGCCAAGTTCTGAACAGCTAAGAATGAGGCTTCATGTTATGACAAAAATGATCAGCCAGCAAACTGCTGGTAAAAAAGCTGCTCTGCTCCCACCTGATTCTTCCATGAGCTGCTTTTGCTTTTCTTGGGATAGGTCTGACCTCAGAGAGCCAGGGGCTGAATTGGCAGAAATACTCACTTGTGGGTGTTTACATATCTTCTGGATTAGCTCCTTGAGTCATCCTGCTCTGTGGCCTCACAAGCATTCAGAGGGGTTCAGGGAAGCACACAGGCGGTAAGGAGAAGTATGGATTCCCTCCCAGGAAGTCACATTTCAAGGCTAATTTGAACACATATGTCTTCTCCTCACCATTCATTTCTTTCCATCTCCCCATTTGTAAAATTGAGAGGAATACAGGCTATTGTAAGACCACACTAATGGGAGTAAGAATGAGGAAGTACAAAGAATAAGAGCACCTCCATATGAATACAAATCTTAAGTACAATGTTCCTATTTTCATGTTTCTTACAACTGTATCTACTGAATTCCTTTCAGAGAGTCACTTAAGTTGGAAAACACCTCTAAGAAGATCACCAAGTCATTCTCACCTCTCTCCTCATTAATAATCTTAAACATATATTTTTTTTAGAATCAAATCTAATTGAAATATGCTGGCTGTACAGTAGTTTCAATCAGCCTGTATGTTGAAACTGATCCTATCATTTTTAGTTTCACTTCATCTGTGCTGCTGTTTTTTGTACTCAGAAACTCTTTAATCAGTGCCTGTTATCAGAGCCTGACAGGAGGTGCTGCTTCCAATTCCTCAGCTGGGAGCAGAGGGCTTGCAGCAGGATCACCACTGGTCTGCCAATGCCTCTCCACAAGCCACCCGCTGAGAGGCATTACTACTTCAAATACTCAATTAGGGAAATCTTGGCTCTGCTGGAGAAGGCAGTGGGATCTTTGCCACTTGCACGCAGCAAAGCCAAGATTTCATCTACTCTATATGCAGTTGCACTACACTGAGGCTCAGGACTTTCAGGCTCACCCATAAAAAGTTATTCCCTGCTCCTAAGTTAACTCAGGAGTTTTTGGACCTGTTATGGACCACCCATTATTTCATTATGACAGCCTCCCCAGAGATAAACATGTCAGCATGACTATGAGAAAAGGATTTCATGAACATGAAATCATACTTAGAGCTAACAGGTGTGGAAAGGTAGGATTTCAGAATGAAATCCACATGAACTTAGCTTTTACTTCCCACATGAGCAGGTGGTCCCATCATGCAGCTCAGTGATAACAGCAATAGCAGTAACCAGTTCAGTCATATTAATTTTGATTCCTGTTGCAGCTGTTTTATAAGCTGATTTAATGACTGAAACACAAAATATGGCCAATAATTAAATGTGATATATGATTATATTTGCATAATGTCCCTATAACGTGTTAATATGGAAAAAAATTGGTGCCTACTCCAAAACATATACCATTATCCACAAAACTATGTTTTATTTATAACTGATGATACATGGCTATTAATAAAAATTAATATCTAAATATTATTCTGAAGTTTGATAATGTTAGGTACAACCTAACACTGGGACTTCCTTAGGACCACCTTGCTGAAATCACAGCAATTATTTGTGTGCTGACTACAGTGCATTCAGTAAGCATGACCTTCATCACCTGCAAGTGGCCTGCATCTAGAATTACTCGTCATCAAAAAAAGGAAAAAAAGCTGAGAAATTAAATTGATAAAGTACTAGGACTGTGGGAACAGAAGAAGCAATTTCCTATAGGCACAGAAGCAGGGCAGCTTGAGCTGTGAAACATTATCCTACAAATAAAAGTGCAGTATTTTATAAAATAAACATGGGGGCAAAAAAAAGACAACTTCTAACAGGCTGTTTTCTTTTGTGCTCACTGTTGAATTCACAATTATATTTTTGTGTATGGAAGACGCTGTACAAAAAATATAAACAATCTCACTGAGATTTTGTTTTACACTTCTTGTTCAGTATGACTTAAAAATAAAAGCCATAGAAAAAGAGTATAATACAGTATTTCTCTTAAAAACAGGGGAACAAAATCTTGCAACACTTCTGTTTGCAGCTGGTTTGTTACACTTCAGTGATGAAATAAAAACTACTTACTACCTGTAAGATACATGCTGTCTGCAGAAATTGGTATCAAAGCTTCGGCTAAATTTCAAACAAATAATTTATAATTCCTTAGTCATTTACTCAACACTTGGAAATGTCATTCTGTGGACAAAGTAGACTATGCTTCATGTTAGCTGCAGTAAGCAAACAGCCATTAAAGGCAAATATTGCCAGAACCTCACTTAATGCAGGACAGAATGTCCAATTCCATTGCTTTATTTTCTTTAAAATGATGAGGTATTACACTTGTGAACACAGGAAGATATCTATAACCATTTATGTACCCAAGCTTAAACCAGATTAGGTCCCCAAAAGGAGATGCCAATTCATAGTGCCAATTCATCCAGGTAGAAATTAATCTAAGTCCTTCCACTGACTCCCAAGTGCACTGAATCATGCAGTTAGTCACCATTGCATGAGTTTAAATCTACCCATAGATGGGTAGTTTCTTCTTATAAATATATATGCTCATATTTTACTCACTATTGTGGAGGCCTTTTACAAATTTTTCCTTATGCTTAATGGAAAATAGGGATTCATCTTTTTAAAGGAAATGTTCTTCATGCCCAAAAATAGCTAAATTAGAAAAGTTCTTGTATGCATAAAGAGGTTACTTTTAAAACGCTGTCATATACTTATTTCCTAGCTTTCTACTTCCATGTTGGGAAAGAGGGCTGCAATCAAGTTTAACACTGGTTTTATTCTGGTATAGAAGAATAGAAGGAAAGTCAATTTCTTTCTTATTTTCTTATGAATAGTAAAGTATGCAGGACAACAAAACAGAAATTGATCATTGTATACTAACAAAGGTGAGAGCTGTCCATGAAATCCAAGGGTATCCCTTCCAAGGCAACATCCACTGCCTTTTAAGTATTTATCCATGCAAATACCAAATAAAGTGAAGAAAATAATTCCTTCTAAAGCCAAAGAAAACAAGTGCTTTTGTTATGCAAGTATTTTATACACTAGGAACAAGAATAACTTATAGCAGCATCTCCCTGGGCTACCTCAAGGATAGTCTGAGGCAAACTGCTGACTTTCAAGAAGAAGATGACATAGGCATCTACAGGAATACTTTAAAAAGTGTAACAATATTTACAGAAATACTTTCTTCATGTGGGGCATGGCAGCTTGCATGGCCAGGTTCTGGACCTATGTGTTTCCAAAGTATTGCACAAGAGGCTGAGTGAGAAGGCACAGGGTACAAGATTTCAGAGAGACTCTCAAAAATTTTGCTAGTTTACACACAAAGGTGCTTTTGGATGGTACAGTGCTTACAGCTGGCATAAAGTTTCACAAAAAACACACACGCTTTCTGTGAAATAAACACGGGGAAGGTGAGAAGAAGCCTAAGCAAGATGACCCCATGCATCCCAGTTTGCAGCACAGGGTCAGGCAGGGCAGAGCTTTTGAGCTCTTCTGTAGCTCACAACAGCACCCATACCCTGCCCTGAGGAGCGGGGCTGGGAGAGGCCTCAGTAACTGGTGTGGGACTTGGAAAGGTAACATACTGACAGATAAAGAATAATAAGACAAGCAAGTGGACAGGCAGCCTGATGTTCCATTAGCCAGTGAAGTTCTTTCCATGTGCTTTTCTTCATGGGTATGCATGAGAGCACAAAATCCCACCTCCACATTTTATGACTCCAGGATTCTGTAGCCAGGGTGCTGCAGCACTTTCTCCCTACTATTATTGTTATTTGGGATGGCACTCACTTGAGAGGCCAGACTACTCTCCTTTATGTGAGGTGCAATAATTCATATTTATATAAAGATTTATGCATACAATGTTGGCATTAATAAAACTGGTTTTATTATAACTAAGATTTTTTAAAAATATATTTATGATAGATTTTTCTTTCCTCATTGGTATTTTTTCCTTATGGACAAACAGGGTAACCAAGTATGCATGTTAAAAATTGATGCCCTAATTTCTGCTATACAATCTCAATACAACACTTTTAAATTCCAGATGCAATTAAAAGAGCTTCATGTGTATTTATAAAGGTTCTGCTGAATGTTTCTTTCTGGTTTACAAATTTCTTTCAAAGAAGTGCAGTCAATACCAAGCAGTTTATGATAAAATAAACAGAGATAAGCAGAGTATCACTCTGGAAAAAGGTAGGCAAAGAAAATATAAAAATCTATACTGAAACACAAAGCATAGAAACATAAAGTTGTGTTTATTTCTGGAGAAAAGGAGAGAATCTTTTTTACTAAATGTTTATGTTTTCTGAGAAGCAAGCCTGCTTTAGTAATGAAAATTATATAGTGCAAATGCATTTTACATTGGAGGAAAAAGTCTGCTGAATGCCATTCTCTTGGTTGTGAGATTTTTTTCAGATTTTTTAGTGTGTCTCGTTTGAAGGGTATGAAGCACCCACCTGAAGAACCTACATGTGCTTCTGGAGTAATGAGGGGGAGTCACATAATTATTTTTGGGAGGACAGTTATGTTACATCACGAGAAGAAGCAGGAGTGCAGTAGTACATGCATTTGGGATTATCTGACTTGTAAATTCATAGTAAGCTTTTTATGAATGATTGTCCCATATGACATCCCTTTAGCACTACACAAAAAAAGAAGGTATTTCCAGAGTTAGAGTTAGTTCTTTCCCAAACTGAATGTTTCAGTTTAGGCAAATAAATTTTACCCTTAAACCATCATTTCTTTCTAGCAGCTGTAATGAGGAATTAGGGCTCAGTTGTAGCAGGTAGGCAAGATGAATTCCTACCAATACTTGTTAGAGACACAGCCAAAATAGAAGCACAGAAAATAATTCAGTGCATGAAGTAGGGGAAAAGTTATCTGTGTGAATGGGATGTGGCTCAGGATGGGGATGGGATGGAACAGCATTAGGGACAGAATCTCTGGAAGGCCTACCCTCAGCTGAAGGGATACAGAGCCAGCAGCTTGAGAAAGGAGGCCATACAGACAAAAGTGATCTCACAGAGGACAGCTGTTTTATGGCACAGCACCAAAATGCAAGTGACTCTTCTTCAGCCCATGGTGCTGTAGAGAGGAAGGTGTTGTGAACTGCCACTTCAGCAGCCTTCTCTGACCCCTCAGTGTCACTGGCAGCATCACCCACTTGCTCAGAAAAGAAGAAAATGCAGGTGGTAGATGTTAAGATGTCTAGCAAAGCCAATTCAAATGGGAGCCTCTAGATGCTTTTCAGGCTGGGTTACACAAAACACTTATTGGGTGACATTACAACCTAGATCTGTTCTAAGGATTGGAAACTGTTGGAGTCAGATTTTACTGGGGTGCCCTAAAGTCTATGGGCCAGATGGGCCCCATGGGCCACCATCTGAAAATCTTGCTTTACAGTGCAATTGCTCCTTATTATTCTTGCTATCTAAGAGACTCATATCCTCTCTCATCCCCTAAAGGACCTGGATACAGAGGACCTGATGTGTTCCTGTTGTATGACAGATTAATTCCAGGTTACTGATAATGTAGTTTAACATTACTGCCAAACAAATTTAGCAGCCAGCTGCTACCAACGCCAGCAATTCTTCCCTCCCTCCACTAGCTCTTCATGTCCTGGCACGTGGAAAAGTGTGTTGGAAAAACCTCTCTGGCTCAAGGAAGGAGAAGCAGTGGTGTGTGCATGGGGAAATGCTAGCACAGTGGTCCTGCCCTTCACCTGGGGCAGCATCTGTCAAAATAGCCACAAAAAAATGGGTTAGAAAGCTAGCCTGTCATAAAAAAAATAGTTGATTTGAACATTTGTCAGAGGACTAAAAAACTATGGCAGTTTCAAATTTCTTAGCATCCAACATAAAAATGGGCTTTGTTGCCTTTAATTCACTTTGGAAGCAGAAAATGTAAAGAGAAATTTGCATGATATGATTGTCTGCAAAATAACTAATTCTATAATGTTTATCCCACTTTATTTTATACTAACAGTCACAAATATATGACTTCCAAATATCCAGCTTGGTAAAAAGGTTGGTAAAAATGTGGTGGCGACCTAACCTAGGAAAGGTGATCTTTTACCTTGCACCAAGGATTTTACAATATACTTTGACTCTCTGTTAGTAGTTATACAGGGCCTTTCATATGGAAGAATACACAGCTAATAAAAACATGAAAAATAAAATTCCATATGCTTCCTTAAAATTGATCTAAATAAAACTGTCCCAAAATACACTAATCTCAATTCCTGATTTAGTCAAAGTGTAACTTCCCTGAACTAATGTAATTGCTTGTTTCAGAAAAAGCTTCTGAAAAAAATGGAAATTCTGGGTTCTGGTTATAACTCTTAGGAAAGGCTGAAAGGTGTGAGAAATTAGATATTTCAATCAAGTCCACAAAGACAACTGTGTCTTCCACAGTCTCTGCACACATCTTCAATATTGGACCAAAGTACAGGGCAAGTACTTGGCCCTTAGCACTGCATTATGTGTTCTGGGAAGAATAAATCTCAGTCAAATCATAGGAAAAATCATGGTTTCTCTCAGACGGACACTTCATATTCTTACTCATTTCATTAAGAATTCTCCTCTTTCAATATCTACACAATGAGAGCTGTATTTAATAAGCAGGAAACATTTTATTGTATATACATTCTCTGTGAAGATGTAGTTCTGTTTGAAAAGTTTTCTGGCCTTCAGAATTAGGAATGCTAAGCAGTACTGAGGAAAAGGAATTACACATCCCTTATTTCCTTCTTTATAGTTTTTGTATGTTATCACTAGATATGTGTTAGATTGATGTGGCCCAAAAGTAGAGCCCCAAATCTGACACTTCCCAGACTACTTGAGAGTTCAGGAAAAAGACAGTATTACTCCTCAAGTGAAGCCCTAAGCTCTGGGATCTGATGCCCTCTTTGGTCTGTTAGTCCCTGGATTTAGGAACATTCCAGGCACGCCACATAGTTCCTCTTGTCTTGACTTTCCAAGAGGATGGAGGCCTGAGAGATGGAAGGGCTGGAAACGATGAAGAACAAGGCTGGTGGGGTTTTGTAACGCTTGTCCCCAGATTTCCTTTGTTTTTTGTGGGACAATATGTAAATAGTAGCATCAAGAATGGGCAATTCTGATGAAGTATGTGCTGAAACCTCAAAAGCTTTCGCCAGGCTAGATGCTGACAGATGCTTAGAGCTGTGGGTCACTGTAAGTCTTTTACTTGTTCCACAATGAAAACAGTATGAAGAAACCACACAGTATAACTGAACTACACAAACCAAATAAACACACTGGCTAAATAATAGACAAATATGCAAGATGCAGCTAGAGGCATGCTGCTGCTCTGGCTGGTTTCTGGCAGCTTCTCTGAACTGTTGGCACTATAAGCACTAAACTAAAAGGTGCATGAGTGATTTAGAGAGATCCTAGTATATTTGTACACTACAAAATCAAATTGGTGCTGCAGAAATCAAATCAATAAATAAAAATGAATGTAGACTGTAAAAAGAAAGCAGTCCACTATGTTGTCCTT
>VYXD01013658.1:14792-25568 GCA_013397195.1 Hylia prasina | reverse complement strand
TTTTTTTTAATGAGAAAAAGTTACATGCAACGTTTGAGGGAATTGTGGTCAATTAGAATAACATTCTCAAATATCACAAATAATAACTAAGAAATATTCAGACAATAATTCTGAAATAATACTTAATTGGTCTGGAAGCTGAAGTGGTCTGAGCTGTATCTAGTTTCAGCAGCCTGTGAGGTAATTTATTGCATTGTATTTGTATTCTAAATGTTAACCAAACAAGTAATAAGCAATTATATAGAGTTTTCCCTTCCAAACCAAAATCAAAACAATAAAAATGTTTAACATATGTGCAGTAGTACTAACTACAAAGACAGACATATCCACATTTTGGCTCCTTTACATAGTGCAAAAAAACCCCCAGGGCATTAAAGAAGATATAAATGTAGATAGGACTAGGTCCCTCATAAATAAGCTTTGGTCTAACTGTGAATTGTGCTCATAGAATTAAATTCCTCTTATTTTACTACTTTCTGCATAGACATTAAATGAATTCCCCCTGATGTTTACATAGGATAATTCCAAGTGCCTTTAAAATAGCAGTGGTAGACATTACTATTAACTGCTCTTTCATTTTGCATGATCATACAATACACATCCCCAAACACAGTATGATAGAACACTATTCTGTTTATATATATGTTTATATATATGTGTGTCTATTATATATAAACATATCTGTATATAGTTCTATATTTGCATGGCTCATTACAGACAACAGTGCAGTTCAGTTTTGACTGAGTTATACATCTTGGTATGCAAAGTTTTGGGATTATGCAATTCAATACCCTATCAGGGTGTAAAAGTGAAAAATGACAGAAGAGACATCTCGGAAAGTCTGACATTTCCTACCTTGAACATTATTAGAATTAGAGCTTTAATAACACACTAGCACTTACCATTTTACAGCATTCTCACTATAGACTTCCCCAGCTAGAAAAGAAGTGGGGCCATGGGAGAACTCCTGACTAAGATGCAGTCAAAGAAGCTTCTGTATTGAACACCAATTACATGAGAGCTTCAGCCAAGATCAAAGTGCAACCTGCCTACAAGAAAATGTCTCAGAGATGGTGAATGAAGTGATGCACTCTAATGCAGAAGGTAAATGTCAAAACCTCATGTGCTTTTCCATACTTGGTGACCACAGTACTGAACTGGCCAACTTTTCAAAAAACAAAAGGAGAGGTAATAAAAAAATAGTTTTAAGTGAACTCTAAACTTATACTATTTAATGAAATCACCACCTTGTTACATTTACATTTAGTATGTTGCATTCAATACATTTTTTGTTTTCAAAGGATTTTTTCAATAGACTTTTCCATAGCCTACTGTTGATTGAAAGTCATAGTCTTTTAAAAGTTATTTCCAGTGAATATACTGGAATCAGGACTGAAGATTTCAGAAAAAAAAATCAGAATTGTGTGTGGATTATCAGCACCTCCTAAGAAGGTTTGCTGATTTTTCTCCAAAGGACTAATATCAAGTAAGGCCCCAAGTTCTGCCACATGGCAGCAAAGTGCTGATATTTACACAATTTTTTCCACCTGTGATATATGGGACTATTAATACAGGCATTTCCTATGAAGGAATCAACAAACCCACCACTGGCATCCCAGTCCTCAGTTCCAAGCTGTTTTATACTTCTCTGGCACCACCAGAATGTTAAAGAAAGAAAATATTATCTGAGAATATCTCCTCAGTGGTTAGCCACTGCCAGCATTAATGGACCTTACCTGAATCCCTGATACAGGGGATTGGGACACAACTATTTTCTACTTTTTGAGGAAAGTGCAGTGCAAGGAAAAAGTCCTCCTACATGTTTTACCTGTCCTGATTATGCACATCTGTTTTAATTTATTGTCTCCCTGAGGCACAGGCATTTTGTAAAGCACTTGCCCAACATGAAATTCAGCAATCATCTCTAAGTAATTCACACAGCCCTCTCCTCTGCCTTCAACTTTTTTTTTTTTCCCTGCAGGTTCTCTAATGGTGTAAAATGAAAAAAAGCCCAACAATTCAATACCTGCCTCTCCAAACTGATGGAAACAATCATTTTGTGAGCATATATTTTGCATAATGCTCCTCAATGTAATTTTTGTGAGGTTGACTCTCATTCCAACCAAGTCAATAGGAAATTCAATACCAACATGGCAAGGCAGAATTGGACTAGGAGTGATGAATATCCTTCATCTGACCAAGGAGTCTGAGGGCTGATCTTTCCACTGCTTGGAGCAGTTTGTGGGAACCACCAGAATTCCATATCTTTCTCTTCTCTGTTCCAAAACAGAGAGGCCAAAAATTCCTATAGAAATGTGAGCAATTAAATAAACATAACAAGCTCAAAGAAGTTACACTTCAGGACTGAGAATAAATATATTTGATTGGTTCAAAATATTTTAAGAACGAAAACTAGGGGCCATGCCTCTCCCTGCCTTAAAAAGGACTGTGACGAATGTGAAAAATGCTTTGAAATCAGAGCAGGAAAAGTTGTGCCTTCTGTTTTTTTGAACATTTCCTTGGTATTTTTGATGAAGTGAAAGCTCTCCTTGGAGAAAACACATTGCCTCCTATAATGCATGCCTGATGGCAGCAGGGAAGAAAAGCCTTCCCTTTCAGAAGCAAATTAGAGGAAAACCCATAAAATTTAAGGACAGAAATGAAGCAAAACTTTGAATGCAAAAATAATCCTAGTCATGCAGGTGTTTCTTTGTTAATCACAGTTTACTGGCAAGTCTCAGAATCAAGGACATTGTGTCATATTAGGCTGAGGGAGTCTTGAAATGTGAGAGCAGGCAATTCAGTACCCACATGACATAAAAGGCTGGGCTGAATCATAGTCTTCAAACACATTATGAAACACTTCCATACAAAAAGGATGTCATAGCACTTGGCATTCTCCAGCAAACATTATATAATGTGTACAACAACAGAACAATCAACTTGGAGAGGTGTGACACAGAGCATGAACACCTACCTCGTCATTCAAGCTAGATGAAAGATTATCATTGTTGGGAAATAAAGTGAAACAGACTCACAAAAAAAGTCCTGTCTCTTAATCTGGAGGATCATTACACAATGACTAAGACTGTTTCAAAAGCAATGTGATAAAATTATGGTTTTTAGTTGGAAATAAAATCTATGTATAGGAGACAAAAATTTTCTCTAGGTGCCACCATCAACAGGCATTGATGCCACTAGGAGCTCTGTTTCAATTTAATAGAATATTCAGTAAATAGGTGAAGTCCCTGTGGCCACCTACTCTCCATGCTGTTTGATTAGAGCACATCCAGAGGAGAGTGGCCATGATGGTGAAAAATCCTGAGGATAAAACTTAGGAGAAGCAGCTAAGTTCACCTGGCTTCTTTGGTTTGGAGAAGACAAAGGTGAGGAGTGACATCCTGGCAGACTACAGCTTCCTCCAGGAGAGCAGTGGAAGAGGTAGTCCTGGTCTCCTGTCTCTGGTCCAGGCGATAGGACACAAGGAATTGGAACCAAAGTGCATTAAGGGAAAGTTCAGATTGGACATTAGGAAATGGCTCTCCACTGAGAGGGTGGCCAGTCACACAAACAAACTCCCTAGGGAAATGATCATGACCAAAAGGCTACCAGAGTTCAAGGAGCACATGGATGATGCTTTTAGTCATCACTAGTTTTGTTTTAAGCGTCCTGTGAGGAGAAGACAGTTGGGCTTGATGATCCCGCAAGCTTCCTTCCAACTGGAGATATTCTGTGTTTCTGTGATTCTATGATTTATCTGCCTAAGGCTCAAGATCACCACTGGCTTCATGCAGCTCTGTGACCTTGAGTCAGAGGTGTGCCTAAGAAAGCTGTAGGTGGTGGGGTTCTGTCCACTTTTGCTAGAGCTGCTTCTAAGCTCAGGCTCTTGCTCTCAGCCTCTGCTTGTGCTTGGTCTTTCACCTTCCAGCCTCTTGGCTCTGATCCTGACCTGATCACTTGTATTTTGCCTTGATCTTGGACTGTCTCACCCCCACAGGCTTGCCTGGTGGTCTGGTCTGCGAGCTGAGCCTTGGTGCCATCACTAGACCTGCCCTGCTCTCCGTGCTCAGGTGCTGTGGGACTGCAGCCTTGCCTTCACCCCTGGCTCTCCTGCTCTCACCGTGGGCTGCCCTTGCTGCTTCCTGCTCAGCTGGGCAGGGATCCTCCTGGGAGGGTACAGAATAAATCCCCACACCAGTCCTGTGGGTAGAGCTCTTAAAAAGCATGAGTACAGCAAGGAACACCTCTATCTTTAAACGCCCTGACTTCTTACACAGAATTTCTGCTACCAAGAGAGTCAGATGAGCATTCGAATCTGCTGCTCTTCTCTGCCTTCGAATGGAGAAAAAATTGAGGGAAAAGCATCTGATTTTGTTGCAGTGTGAAGTGTCCTGACCACAGCTTTTGGCTGTCTGAGCTTTGTCTGTCGAGCTGGTTCTAAACAAATCAGATGGATGCCCTTGTATTTGGTGACAATCTAAATTATACAAGTTTAGTTGGCTGTGTTATCTTACCAATGTTATTCTAAAAGTATACTCCATATGTTTGAAACTTAAGAGTGGACCTGGCATTGGCAAGGACATACAAGCTGACACCTACCCAAACTGATAAATGTATCGTGAACAATTCAATTTCAAGGACATACATTTTTACATTTGCAAAACTGACCCCCACTGTTATGATGAAGGTAAATTTATGTCCATGAGATTTCTCAGCTGTGAAGGCTCTTGTAAGGACATTATTTCCTATAATCTGAAGAAGAAATAAATTACTACAAATTCCATACTATTGGAATTACTTTTCATTTCTGATACTCTTTTGAGCATGCAGTACAATTTAAGCATGTGATCCCGAGGCTGAGGTACTTCAGACAACAAAATCAGCAGCAAGACTGGCTGATGTTTAGATATTCTAATTGTGGTGATGTCTCTTTATGTTTAATCACTCTTCTTTGCTAAGAATGAGCTGAAAAGCTTTTAGATGTTTTAATTCTAACATGAAAACTAAGAGAACATATTAGAATTTTCTTTTTATTATGTTAAAGACTCCTTTTCTAACAAGCAGAAGGCAAAAGGGATGTGCACATAATGCTACAGATTGCTAAAGCATTCCATTTCATAGAGCTAAGAATTCATGTAAGATACAGACTCCCACTCTTGCCATATAAGATAGAGCAGGAAGCAGCCAACAATGCTGGCTGTCTTTCAGATCTCAGTGACTGATGCATATACTACTTTTCTAAATTAACTTAATTCTTAAATGGGCCCTCATTATCAATACTGAAGATCTATACAGTGTCTTCCAGCAGCAGAGAGATCACAATACTTTATAAAAAGTGCAAACCTTATAAACACACATAAAGAAAAAAGAGACACTGCCATGTTCAGATGGAAAATGACAGTTTAAAACACACAGGAAAAAAGTACCACAAGGTCTAGTTGCCCAAAAAGTAATAAGGAATTAGAATTAGGGTGCCTTGCTATTACAGCAGTCCTGACTCATTAAAGTATATCCTATTATGAGAGTCTCCAACTTCACTTTTACCCTGGATTACCTGGTGCCCTGAAAAAAGGAAATCAAAATCGCTGGAGGTATGAAAAGGAATTTTGTTGAGGAAAATGTATTATTTGAACTTGAATTTCACAAAGACACTAGAAGAGCTGTGCGATGTACCCTGACTATGTAATGAACACTTCAGAGTACTGGAACAATAAACAGTACAATTATTATTATTACTGAAGTATCAGGAACTCATTCTTACGAAATATGCAGATCACGATGATTCAAGAAAATAGATTGTTGCAGACACTACCCTGGGACATTTTCTCAGCTCTGGTTAGGGACCCAGAAAGCAGCTGTAAGTAACACTCAATGAAACAATATTGTTACTTCTTACTGCTCTTGGAAAGAAACTCTGAAGAAAATAACTGTACTCATCTCTCCCATGATGAAATGTGGTAGTTAGACCGAAGCGTGGCTTCTTGTTCTGTAGTTCTCAGAACCTCATTCTCTAGTTCTCAGAATATACAAAGGACTTATGTACACTCTAGGTGTCTTACCTAAGAGTGTACATCAGTCAAGTCAAAAAAGGACATCATTTAAGACTTAAATGTCAATTACTCGCCTCAATTTTGTCTTGTGGGCTGGCTGAAGAAGACACAAAAATTAATTCAGCTGTTTTGAGATATCTAGCTGCATACTAGAAATGCCAACATCTATAAACAGGAATAGGGTAAGAACATAAATAGAAGTTTTAGAAATGAAACCCTACTCCCTGAACTTGAAAAACTGAACTTGTATTAAAAACCCTTGAACTTGCACATAGCTTTAAAACAGACGTAAATTGCTTGTTAAACTCAAGCTTCTACAAAGTCAAGGAAAGCCTGAGTCCTAGAAGTTCAACTAATAGTCATGCTAACATTGCTTCATTTTATTCAAGCACCTTAAAGTATTTTAAGAAGGTGAATAAATACTATACACTCCACTGTACATGGAGTTGATTCACTGGAAGATACGCTGTTTGGTTTCCTGCACTTCAATTTGGCATTTCACTGAGGTGTTTAATCCTCACTCCTTAGGGCCCTCCATGATCTGTGAACATAAGCAGGCAGCTTCAGAGAATGACTTGCACTGTGGAGGGCCTGAATTACTGTTCAGAGGTACCAATCTTTCTCCGGTGCTTTTCAACTTTGTCGAAATGGAGATGAGCCTTTTGTGGAGACAGGTAAAATTTTCCAAGTCGGCCCAGGCCTGATGTCACAGCTGCCATACTATCCTGTGATTCCTGTTTCTTATCTGACCTGCTACACTAAACTACATCTGGGAAAAGGTACAAGGATTTATAAAGCTGTATTGGTAATGATTTTTTTTCTCTCCTTCCCTTTAATATAATCCACAATTCTAGAAGTGAGTTAATACCTGCATCAGTCATGACCACCACAGAATGCAGTAAAGATCCAGGAGATGAAAAGATCCCTATCCCTTTGAAGAGCTTCTTTTTCTATCTTGGATAATTCTTTTTCCTTTTTGAACTGCAGTAAGACCTACAATAAGAACAAATGAAGGCTAAAGTAAGGCATTTCTCCACTTCAGTCCTTCAGTTATATTATTCATTAAACAGTAGTAAAAAAATTGCTATTACATAAATGAGCACAGAAGCATTTGATCATTCTTTAATCAAATATTAGACAAATGCACTTCTATGTTCTGTTACCTTCTTAAGATACAAAAGCATGCAGCATGTTAACCTTTGGGTCATGCACTGTCCCAGCATGTCCTGTCCTTGAATATATATTGGAGTAGAACAATTTATAAGGGTTGCTAAAGTGAATTTAGTACATCAGCAGCATTAATCATGATTTTCACCACTTTTGTCTTGGATACTCAGACCTAACTGTTGGGAATGATAGACAAACTACAAATGCTTAGGGTTGATCATGCAATGTACAGAATAAAGATAGACTGCAAATCCACTTCAACATGAAACACCAAAGTTCTTAAAGATCTG
Organism: Hylia prasina; assembly: GCA_013397195.1. NCBI lineage: Eukaryota > Metazoa > Chordata > Aves > Passeriformes > Sylviidae > Hylia > Hylia prasina. The sequence continues at coordinate 18,061 of VYXD01013658.1, read as the reverse complement.
TAGCAGAAAAAGAATCCTTAATCCCCAGTGCTGCAAAGAACTTTTGTTGGCTTAAGTACAATTGTGAAAACCAGAATGTTTATTGGCTGGCACTTACTGTGAATGTATCATACATGGTCAAAAAATTGCCAATAAATCTTTCACAGCTTAGCTATTCAACAGGCTGGAGAAAAAAAATAAAGTCTTTTTACCTTTCAACCACATCTTTAAAACTCCTAAAAATCCCCACCATTGTGCAATAGCACAAGAATTCCACCTAGCTCTTCTAGAAACAGAGATATTCAGCATGTGGACTACACCACGCCCAGGACATTAATAAGTGTACATAAGGATTACTGGAGAATTCATGCTGTATGTAGGGAAAAAAAAATCTTCAAGGAACTAATTTATCCTCATACTGTAGAAAGGCGGGTAGCTGGAGATTACACTGAGGGAAATATTTAGCAGCTTCCTTAGACAGAAAGATTCTGGACTACTGATACATGTCAACACATCTGAGTGAAATGAATAGATTTACTCAAAGCTTGTCTTCACCACACACAACCAAACACTTCACAGACCCTTTAGTCACTGTTGGTGTGAGAAAGGCTTTGCTTTCATGCAAGTAACTCTCCCATTTTCCATGCCTGTATTGCATTCCCAGCATTGCATCTTATTTTATTACTTCTGGATTTTTGGAATGCCGTTTCCATTTCCCTGCCCACTCCTTCGTTGTGATCTTTGATCACTGGATCCTTTCCTGACAGATCCAAAATTAACGACTGCCTTAAAATACACGCAGACACATACATGACTATAAATAACAGAACAGGGTCATTTAAAGGAATTCCAGATCCAGATGTAAAAGAAAGCACAGATTTGCAAAGTAGCAATTCAGTGACAAAACTATAGTCAAGATAAACACATACTTAGTGTTTTTTAAAAGTATTCTGATGGTGTACTAAGGGTTGTGATATTTTGTGTAAGTTGTAGTTAATAGTGAAATTTCTGTTTCCTCTGACTACCTAAAGTACAACAGCTGATAAATTCATAAAACAAAAATAAGTACCCTGACCTACCACAGCCTCCTGGTTGAATTATTCTGAATTTAGTAAACTGCAAGCCACACATGAAGCCTCCCCATCTGGTAGTATTCCCATAACACCTCTTCCTTCCTATTAAAGATGCACTGCAGCTTTCAGTAAAGGTAGTAGGCTGGGCCTGTCTTCTCTACCTAGCCATGTGTTTTCACAGATCTTAAAAGGAGCAAAATTATGTACAAGACTTCTACTACTTTGCCAATATAACCAGTGAGTAGCTTCATAAGATATAAGGGGGGAAGGACAGCAGGAGAAGTAATTACATAAGATCTGTTTTCTAGGAAAAGTGAATTTAAAATCCCCGCCTTTTTTTTTCTTCCCTGCCACAATGCATTACCTACTTTTCCTCTTTAAAACAATCAGGCAGAGAAAATATTGAAAGACAGACAGATGAGACATTTTCTATTATGTGAAAGACTGGAACCTGAAATTAATTTTGCAGTGGTTATATTAAAAAGCTTGTATATAGCTGCTGACTAAGTCAGTGCTTATTTTGGAAGATGTATCTGTCAGATGAATCTGACATTCAGGCATCAGAAATGTAACTGTGTCCCCTCTAGCTGAATATGCAATTTAACCAAATAGGTTAGACTTATGTAATAGCCCACCTACTTTTAACTTAGCTACACAGCATGCAAAAACTTCTTATCACTATACCTTTAGATACAACATCTCAGAAACAGTATCTAAGATCCAGTAAATTGATATTGTTATATTTTGCCAAGATTTACAAACTACATTCCAAACAGGGACCCATAACTTCTCTAAGAGTTTTAATGCTCACATAAATGGGTGAGTAACACAGGTACAGAGATACATGTACAGATAGTTCCCAAAGATCTTGGAGTCTTTGGGGGTCCTGGATGAGAAGCTAGCAAACATTATTCCAAACTAATGGGCATGAGGGAAGATCCAGGAAGACCTGTTGGTACAATCCCAGTACCTGGAAAAATTAGGGTGAAGATCACACTGACTGCAGTCGAAAGGCACTTACAGAATAACGCAATCACCAGGCAGAATCAATAAAATTGCACAAAAGGAAAGCCCTGTTTGACTGATTTGATATCCTTCTATAACAACGTCACCTGCTTAGTGGGTGAAGGGAAGGACGTAGTTTTCCTGGATTTAGGAAGGGTTAAGGATTCTTAATGGATTACGTTTGGATTAAGCCTTCTGATACTGTCTCTCAGAGCATCCTTCTGGACATGCTGTCCAACAGGGGGTTCACAGTGTGCTGGGAGANCTATATCCCATCCTATCCATCATCTCATCCCATCCCCCACCCCATCCCATCCTCAAAAGATATTACAAGGGGTTCAACACAGCTGAGAGGTGTTTAATAAAAACACACAAATAGTGCAATTTTCCTCATAGCAACAATTTGCATTCAACATAATGAAACTAAAGCAATCTAGACTATTAGTCAGGTGTCCCGTCAGTAACTCTTCAGGAAAGAAAAAAATTTTGTCTGTTTTAATATAGACATTTGCATAAAGAAAAGATATATGAAAGCAGATTGCTGTGGTGGCATTTGCTGGTATAGCACAGAGAATTGATCCTGAATTCCTGAATACAGTTTGAGTAATTGCAAGGTTCTCTCATGTGTTAACCTAATATCCTAATCTACACTCTTCCTTGCAATGGAAACATGACGAAGTTGTTATTTACATTTGCGTGCCTGTACAGAGGGAGAAGGCTTGGCGCAACATACAAAGGCGAAACACGATTTATTTTTTTAATTGATTTTTCAGTATGAGCATATTAAAGGCTCAGAATAAACAGAGATCAGCTGAGTATTTTTTGCTGAGGTCAGTCCAGTGGGGAGCAGCGCAATAGCCAGCGGCTCCTGCACGGCCATGTGGCCCCGAGCTGCGCCCACCCCAGGGGTCACCAATCCCAAAAGGACCAGGACACACAGGTGGCATCTTGCCGAGGCACTGGCAAGGCACCCGCGGTCTGCTCCCGGCCGCTCCTCGCACGGCCCCAGCACGGGGCTCCCAGCTCTGGCGCGACTGGCATTCCAGCTCCCAGAGGCTTTTCCGCAACGCGAAGTACCCATCCGGGTACCTCGGAAACTCCTTCTTCCGGCTGACAGCTTTTTTTCTTAATGGACTGACGAACCCCCCCGTTCCCGCCGGTGGTTCCGGGCGGGCACCGGCGCCCGCCCCGCGGGGGCTCCGGGCGGGGCTC
>VYXD01013657.1:189723-208308 GCA_013397195.1 Hylia prasina | reverse complement strand
CTACACATTCGGTGATTCTGTGAAATATCAGGAGAAAGAGCAGAATGCCTTCAATAATATAACCAGTATAGTCAGTTTCTACCTTATACAATGTCAGCACATTGTTAAGGCCATTAAAATTGTGGGAATCTTTTACCTGCTTTCAGTAGTCTTAGATCATATTCTCTGTTTACCCTAAGCCTAACCCTTCCCCAAACCATATTTTTTCTATAGTCTTCAGGTTGTTTCAGAAGCAGAGCAACATAAAAACTGAAACCAAATTTTGAGCAATGGCCATCTAAAACACAGTATAGTTGCCCATTGGAAGCAACAGATTATTATCTCCATGTAATATTGATGATAACCAATCTGTTTAACAGTACTCAGAAATAATGAGATTTTTTTCAGCTGAACAAGGAAAGAAAGCTATGCCAAATTGCAGAGATGAAAAAAACCCCATTTATATGTGGTCTCCGTGTTCTGTGTAAACTGTAGTAAATTTTGAAAGAGAATAGCAATGGCAACAGTGCAACAATTTTGGACTATTGACAGTTTCCATCTGTTCAATGAACTTCCACCATTGCTGAGGGGAGATCTGTAAGGAATTCAAGAAAATTACAATATCTGTTTCTTGGTGACCAAAATTGCAATTAGCAGATTTTTCATGTGCACCTCATTGTGTGATTTGTTTCATGGTACACTGCCTGCATATTTTGGTTTAAAATCTATTTGTCTTAAGACAAACAGTTCCTGACTGGAGGGTCTTGTTCATAGTTCTGTCCAGTAAGAAATTAATTGCGCCTTAAGTCTGCAAAGCAGAAGCTCATTACTGAAGACCCTAGAGAGCACTGTGCAGAGTGGCATCAGAATTTTCAACCTTTAAGTTCTCAAGTTAGAGGTGTGCTTGTTTAGATCCTGTTTTCCAGTTGAAAAGGTTTGGTTTGACTGACATTGACTTTTTCACTGAAACAAAATGTAGGTTCTAGGCTTGTGCAGAGGCTTTGGATGCACCATTCCAGTAATTAAAAAAAAAAAAAAAAAAAAAAAAAAAAGAGAGAAGTCCAAATCTTAAGGTGATATAGCTCTTCCTGATAAATAACAGCCAGAATATACCTTGGAGGTATGCATGGAGCATGGCCAGAGCTGTGCTGGTATTCATTAATTTCTCAAACTTTTCCATTCTGAAGAGCAGCAATTCTCACTGACATGAGAGCTCTGAGAATCCTCTTAGTTACCCTTAGACCCCAAATCACTCCCAGCCATTGCTAGCACAGAGAAATGCAAAGTCACTCGTATTACCTTCCCTCCTTGGTGCTTGTGTATGCTGCATTTTATTTCTGCATGCCTATGACCTCCCTGGTTTGCTTTATGAGGTGCTATGAGATGCCATTTTGAGTTTTCAGGTGTGAAATACCCATATTCTACAGCTGAAAGTATTTCTCTTATATATGATTTTCACTGTTTTTATCTAATGTGTTTTTAAACTTGAATTCTAGATACTTAGGCTGTCTTTCAGCATCATATGAAAATGTTTGCCTAAATACAGGTGTAGAAGTACTTGCACTCAGGTTTCAGAAAATATAAATTGTTGTCATGTAGCATGAGAATTACAATATGGAGACCTTGCAGTGTCTCCCAGCACAGGCTGTTTGGGCAACATATACATAAAACCTGCTCAGGTCTGATGGTTAATGCAAAATGATGACTTATGAGGTGCAGCACAGCACTGGATTTTTTGGGTTTGGGCCAATTCCTGAAAAAAGTCCCAAGGGCAGATCTGCAACACATTTGCCTTTAATACAAATAGTCCTAATAGGATGTACATATCGGGTCTGTAATAGTCATATCTGCATCCACTCTAACATGAAATGCAGGACAAGAGGAAATTAGTCCAGCGTAGGTCAATATGCAGAAGAGCTAGAGCTTTTAGGCTGAGATAAACCTGTCCTGATGCAGTGTAGACGCACAGGGGAGCAGTTGTAATGAATTTCCTTGTGCTCTGATTCTGAGGAAACGCTGCAGAAACATTTGGATTATGTATGTATGGAGCCAGATTGGGGTTGGCAGGTTATTAGTTTTGAGCAGGAACACAAATGATTGTACTCCTCCAAGAGCCAGCTCTGGATGAAATTAAGATTTGTCTGGAGTACCATACCTAACAGACTCTTTCAGATTCTATATTTCTTGCATCCAGGCTTGGGTAAGGTACCCATCCTAATGTGAAAGGCGAGCAACCAGAAATGTTGGTAGAGCATGTGCATTCATGGGCAATAGCATTCAATAAATGTCAACATGCCTGTTTTTTTTAATCCAGAATGCTATCTCCACTCAACTGCTACTGCTGTAATAATAGAACTTAACAACATACCTCTGATTTATATGAATTTTAGGATTTTTTCCTAGCACCTTCCTTCGTTTCACATAGATTATGAGGTCATACAAAAAAGACTCAGTTGAAATACACAATGGGATAAAATTAAGGTTTCTGTAGTAATGTCAACTGTGAATTTCCTCCTTTTGTTGTGATCAAACTATGGAATGAAATCTTTCTTTACTCTTAGGTTTTAAACTTTCTTTAACATAATTAAAATAATTTGTTAAATTTAACCCTTTAGACACAGGTGCCCCAGTTACAGTCAACTTTTATACGTTCACAGTAGTATAAAGGGTTTTCTTCCTAACTAACTCTGACCCAAGAATTAGATTGTTACTTTTGCTGGGGAAAATAGGTGGTCAGCTGTAACAGAACTTCTGAATACTAATGGACTATAAATATTTACAATTTAAAATTACAAATTAAAAAAATTATGAGTTGCTGTGGAAAACGTTTGCTATTTGTGAGATGTGTGGGGTTGGGGTTTTTTTTGGTTGTTTTTGGTTTGGCTTTTTTTTTTTTTTTGTAGGCTACTGGTATAAATTTCCTTGCCTGAAATAAAAATGTGTGAAAATCATCCAGCAAAGACCTGTATCAATTTCTTTAGATGTTGTAATTTTTCTGTTTTGATAGTACCTTGCTGTACAACAGGATTCTGATCTAGCCTTGTCTTTTGCATACAGGGCATTATATCATGAATCAAGCTGTCTGTCCATCTCTCTGTCTGTGTACCTGTCCAAATCAAATGTCTCCAAATGTGCATGTAGACCTAGCTAGAAAAACGTTGTTTTCTCAGACAAAACCTTCAGTTTTTGATTGGCTGCTGTATCAGTAGACTGGAATACTTACAGCTGTCCTTGGAGGCCTTCTATAAAACTGCAGGTGTTCAGCTTTAGCAAATAGTTCTTATTATATGGATAGACTTTTGGCAGCTAGTAATGATGTTTCCTGAAATTGAAAAATTATTTTCTACCTTACACACTGGTGTTACATTACTGGAATGTTGGAGGGGGAACCAAATACCTCTCATCGAGTAGTATTGAGACTGTTTTTGTTAGTTGTATATATTTTCTGATTTGTATATTTTCTACTGAAGTGCAAGTTTTTTCCTTAACTGTTGTGGTCAGATTTGAAACCTCTTCCAGCAAAAGTAAAATTTTGAAGAATTAAGGAAGTGTCTGCCGACAGAGGTTTATCTTCCTTAATACAGAACTAGCAACTGGCTTGCAGTCAGTGTACCACCTAACACCGAGGTGAGGGGGTGTTGTAAAGCATTTAAAAATATTGAACATTACCATAGAATACTTATAATAGAAGAAGACACCAAGTGCAGCTATTAAATGTAAATCTCAAACTCTAGTATCATTTTATCTGATGCTAAGTCATAATGCTACAGACATGAGTTATCACTGGTGATATAATTGTATGGCCATATTTACATAAAGGTTCCTCTTTGTCTCCTTACCTGTATTCCCTCTCATGTTTCTCACACCCATTTGCTCAGAGTTCTCCAGGGTTTTTTCATCATATGAAAGTATCATTTTCAAAGGCTTTTGCTTCTTGCATCCATGTCAGCATTGCAGGATCAGAATGTGACAGGGATACCTAGTTGCATAGTTCCTTTAAACCCGAGCCAATAGCACTACAAAATGTTAGGGAGACCACCCTTTCATCTCACACTATTCACCACTTAAAAGTGAAAGGTTTGTTGATGTAATCCTATTTTCAATCTATAGAGGTCACCTGTAATGCACTGCTCTGAGGATAAATGCCTAGTACTCTTTGATGTTAGCCATTTCCTTTTTTTTTAAGGCATGTTTAATGATATTTTGTTTTGCCAGGACACTGTGTTGAAAATTTTGAAGAGTTCAGTCTGCTTTTAAACTGTTATTAACCTTTCAGTCAATTGTTAACAATCCTTTCCAAACCGATATTTTCGTTTTTTCAGTATGCTTCAACATTTTTTTTTTTTGAAGAACTGAAAATTTGAGGTAACCTATGGTGCAAAATGCGATAACTAGCTTCTAGATGAAAGAACACTAAACCAAATCTATATTGCCTTAGTAATTGGTGACAAAGATAATATTAATTTCACTTAGAGAAGGATTGCATTCTGCCAGTACATCACAGAGGAATAAAATGTAAACCTTGGTTTATGATGTAGTAGTTAAACAGTTGTGAAACTCATATTCAGGTTTATTTTTTTATCTCTTTACTATTTACTCTCTCTCACTATTGGTACTGTGTTTCCCCAGTAAAAGGGTAGAATTTTATTTCACAGATTAGCTTCACCTGCTTTTGCTAAGGTGGGCTTTTTTTCTTCATGATCCTGACTGATATCAGTAGATGCAGGTTGGCGAAGGCTTGCTGTAGCCCAGATGGGCTTTTGGGTGTCCTTGAGGATTTGGCACATTATAGCAGGAATTTCTTATCTATAACTCTGTCTGTTTTGGTAGCAGAATAAACCACTTGACCTGTAAATTGTTCAGCAGACAACTTTCACAGTGTTAGAGCTGCACATGAATGTCAAACTCTTTTCAAATCTGGGCTCCCTGCTTGCCTAGTGCAGCAGTGGTTCTTTGCTGCTGTGTTTGCTGGCCCAAGCAGTCATGTGGGGAGTTCAAGTTAGGTTAGCAAGAGCAGGCTGACATAGAAGAGGTTTAATTTCACTAGATTCTACACTGAATCCTGTCTTTTATTGTTAATGCCCTTTTGTTAATTTTTGTTTCTTTCTTTTATCTCCCAGAGAGTTCAGCTGGCAGCAGGGATAATTTTCTGAGCTGACTTGGCCTGGTAAATGGTATTTAAAGGCTTGCTGTTTCAGGAGGAACCCACTTTCCAGGGCTCTGTCACTTTCCTTCTTTTGATTTTTGTGTTCAGTCCCTTCCTTACCATTCCCCACATATGGTATGCACAGTTGCAATGACTTACATCTGTCCAGAAGTGTGACTTTCTTAGAGCTGATTGTCCTGTTCCTTTGTGCCTGAGCCAAAAAAGGACTGTGTTTTACACAAGGCTGCCAGCACCCTTCTCCCAAGAGAACATGTGTGGTCCCTAACATTCATCTGAATTCCCACTAACCCCAAAGATCAAGAATGTTTAGACTTCTTCCTGTCTCTGGTGCCCATCATTATCAAAATGACTTTGTCTGCTCAGAAAGTTAAAACTCGCTGCTGTTACACTTCCAGTTCTATCAGTGATAAACTATGGAAAACATCAGTGTCATATATTGTGTTTATCATGAGATGCTGTTTGACACAGTGTATCCTTGAAATGTTTATAGTGAGTAAGCAAAACTTTGAATTAATTTAATAAAACCTCCCTTTAACCTCAGAAATGGAGCCTGTACAATGAAGTTTTATCTCTCTCAATGGTGTTCATTCATATTTGAAGGGCCAAGTACTATGTAATAAATGTAGGCAAGGATACTCTCTCCATTTTGTCATATCCTTTCATTGAATTCCCGTAACACTGAGGTCAGTTGCTATTCCTGCCCTCTACATTTCACTCCCAATGGCTCTTGTCTCTAAGGACACTACAAGGGACAGGAAGAAGAAAGTAGAATATATTGCAAACTGATTTTCCTTAGGAAGTGGTTTATTACCTGCTTAATTGCCCTCCTTGTTGACTATTCATGTTGGTTCTTTGAGAAAGAACTTTTATTTGATAGATCTTAATAATTGTCTTGTCTGTGAGTGTCTTGAAGCTTGTTTAAAACACAAAGCAGTATAGGATGTGATGTTTTGTGACTTGGAGACTGTGAGGAGAGCTGCTCAGCAGCTCTGGAGGAAACTACTAGTTTGTTATGAGAGGAGCCAAAATGGTTTAAAGAGAATGTGGCAAAGCAGAATTTTCTCAGTCCTAATTTTACCTTACTGATAAGGTTATTATCCTTCCCTGAGCTTTTGGTGAAAGGGTAGGTGGGCCACTGGACGGCCAAAGTTTCTATGATAAACATCTTTAGATGCAGCTGAACTGATACTGATTGTAGTTGCTCCAGTACTCCTTTCAGCCTACATTCCAACCACAGGAAAATAGCTTTAAATTAAATACTACTCAGACATCCATAATTTTGATGTTTAGCAGTTCTCTATAATAATAGCTTAACAGAGCATGCCAAAGAACATTAAAAGACCTTAAAAGAGGTCCCTAATGTTCTCAAATAGGGAACACTGATGGACCTCTTCCTCTCACTTTATCCGAAGCCACCAGGAGAGGCAGCAAAGGAATACTTTAGCATGCTTTTGTATGGGGGTGTCACATGAAGTCGAATTTATTCACATGCATTGAAGAAGCTCCAGATGGAAGTTGCAGGCCAAAATTTGGCATGGAATATGCTGGAAAATTGTCACCACATATTTTTCCTCTGTACAACCAGACATTCTTCTGTCGGCCACTGAACTGCATGGATTTTTGATTTGACTTAGTCCAGCCATTCCTAGTTCTTAATATGCACTACATGTGAAAAAAAATTGAGTCATTGAATAAGACCCACAGCCCTGTCTTAGGTGAAAATTTGCTCCTCAGTTTAAATAAATTAGCTTGTGCCTTCCTCATTTCACTTTTTTAGCCAGATTTTTTAATGGAATTTTCTATGTAACACATGTATGATTTCATTTTCTCCTTACAGGCCTCCTCTCAGGCTGTAATTCTTGATTTCTCCTAATTAGTTGCTGTGGAAATGATTATGTCATAAACACAAACAATGGGAATATAACGAGCAGATGAATTCTTAAGAAGCAAAGATTTGTTTTCCTGTAAATGGCAAAAAAACACCAATCCCCCCAAAAAACCCCCACAAAAAAACCAAAAAAAACCCCAACAACAAAAAAAACCAACAAAAACCCAAACCCAAAAACAAACCAACCCAAAACAAACAACCCAAAGGAGAGGCATTGTAATACTTTCTGCATTGTCTTTCAGGATTCTTCTCAGGATTTTACAGTACTTCTCAAGTATTAATACATTAAAGATTTTTGAAGCGCTGCTACAGAAATGGTGTTGAAACCTTCCATCTTAATTGTCCTTGGTAACTTATGATCAAATCATTGCTGCTTGCAACTTATATTAAGCTCTACTTGCAAACTGAGCCTTTGCTGTGAGAGCTGTCCAGGTTCTTCCCAATGTACACATCATCACTAGTTATAGAGATCCTGTTGACCAAGTTATTTACACCTGTGTAGTCCAATTTGTTTCAAGGCTCATTTTATCCCTCTGCCTTCAGATTCTTTTCCTTTAACATTTTCAGTAATGTTTCATCACTGTTTACTCACATTATGTGAAAGAACAGTAAACAATTGTATCAATGGAATACAAGGTGGAAAGGAATCTGCAGCTGTATCAATCTCAGCTATGTTCTGCATTGGGTGAAAAAAAAGTGCCTCCCAAGTTAGCCCATGTGGCTTTGTATCCTCTGGGGAAGGAAATCCACTACTCTACTCAAGCCCACTGTATAGTGATGTTCCCTTTAACTGCTCAAAATGAGGCTTGTATAGAGTATAGGCCATGTGAATTCACATGTGGTTTTCACCAAGGGAGAAGCTCGTTGAGTCAGAAGATGCCTTTTTGCACAGTCACTTTTCAGAGTTGTGCTATATTTTTGGCATTCACAACACCTCTGTCATGCAAGTATTTATGACTGGTGCCTTTTACAGATGGAAAATCCAAGGCACAGAGAGATTATATGACTTGTCTAAAAGAGCACGGTTGGTTAATGGCAGAGTGAACACAGCGCAGGATTTCTGTTGCTGTCTCCTAGACTCCACAAAACATTTCTAGAGCAATATTGAAGTGATGTCATGTGTAAACAAAATTGTTTCCAAACAAAAAGATGTCAGGTTACATTAAATAGCTCCAGCAGCTCTTTAAACGTTCAAGAATAGATTGATTTTAAGTGTATGCCGACTTTTCTCTAGTGATGAGAGATATTATCCTGCTCTCAGCTGTGGAATAGGAAATCTACATGGCTCTTAGGCTTCCAGCTAAAAAGTTTTTTGATATTGAAGCTGTAAGTGCAAGTTAGCTGGTATCTATTATTGGAACTATACATTAGTACATGTCCAGCATTGCCTTACAATATGCCAATGGCAACTTTACAGGACTCAAACATGCATATGAAAGATATGTGAAGAAGGGCAAAATGCTTTTGCATAGTTTTTATGTTATTCACACAACTGGAATGTGTACAACATAGTACAGAGTGTAACAAGAGCAAATGCTGAACCACATCAAGCTGTTCCCTTGTTGTGCATGTCATTTAAATATCAAATCTATAAGGGCGTTTGCTGTGTTCTTCACACAGAAAGACCACAACTAAGTGACTTAAAAGTATCCCATGAGCTTTTAAAAATGTGGACAAACAACCCTCTTCTTTTTGATAATTGGAAATACATTGTTCCACTTTGTTGGTTCTGCAACATCTGGTGTTTTATAAAGCATTTTAAAATGTCATCTCCCTTCCCCATTTGCCCACACCCTTCCCACTGCACCTTAACCCCAGCATACCAAGAAACTTTAATTTGTAAGGAAATCTGTGCAAGATCTTGCAAAACAGAGTTAAAGAATTGTGCCTCTGTAGATTTGAGTTATTCCTTAAATTAACCAGGGAGCTGAGTCAGCAATATTACTGTATGGAAGATTTCTATGAGGAAAAGAAACAAGATTCTAGGCTGATTCAGTGGAAAGGTGTTATTAAATTATTCTTACAGATGAGATTACTTAGAAGATTTTGTATGTTAGTGCTAACTTCATAGTCCTGGCGTTAAGTCTTCATAAAAAGATCACAAGGCAATTTCTCCAGAATGAAAGATTGTAATTCCCCCTCGCCAGTCCTGGTATGTGTCCAGTGTTTGACTTGTAAATTTAGTGTCGATGCTTCACAGTTAGCAAGTTAGTGAACTTTGTAGTTTATGCTTCAGGATGAGCTTATAGGTTAAAGAATCAAAGGGAATGAATGATAAGGCTGTTACTGTGTACCATTTGTCCATAATCAGGGTATTTTAACATTTTTCATAGGTGTTCTTGTCAGTCCATTGTAGCATAGAGTGAATAGAATACTTTGAGATATAGGATGTGAGTAAAGGCACAAATCTAATACTATAGAAATAACTGCAGAAAAATCCCTAAGCAAGGTGTCTCTATAAATATCATGAGTTGTGGGAGGTCATCTTGCCTAATTTTAGCTATCAGTTAGGCCTATGGTCTCAGCAGTTTGTATAGCCCCCATTTTCAGTAAAGACAAAAGGGGTGGGGACACCTCTAGATGGCAGTCCATCCTGCATGTCTGGGTGAGATTAGGTGTTTACTTTCCATCTGACTAAATTTGGGTGGGTTGGATCTCACCTTTATTACTCAGCACAGAGGAAGATGCTTCCCAATACCATGAATTTAAAGACTTCTTTTCTTAGCTTTTGAAGTCCACGGAGGAGATTTCTTCTGTATACAAATCATGCGAGTTGAAGAAGAGTACAGCTAACAGTTTATTCAGTGAAGTTGCCTTTTTCATAAATTCACTGTAAATGTATGTCAAATCCTAAAATAATCCATCTAGCTACATTCAGAAGGCTATGTTAAAACATTTGTATTAGTTTCTTTTTACATAGATAGTGAAAATTGGCAAAATTTTATTTATAGTGACAAAATGTCATGTTGAAGTATGTTTTTAAAAGGAGACTGGCACACACTATGCGGATGATTTCTGATCTTGGTGATTAGGATATTCGAGCTTGAAAACTATATATGGAACACCTTTTCCCCCTTGCATTTAAAAATAGGGTATTTACACCATGTTAGTAGCCATCTGTCTTACAGATTTTCCTTTCTTCTCTGCTTATAGCATTGTAACCTACAATGTGCCTTTTCCATAACACCTAGTGTTCTTGTCTTCATGGTCATACTGGCACAGTACTTCTCCACCTACTGTAGATTAAAATTACTAAGTACTATGAGTGACCCAGACAAAAATTTCTTGAGAAGCTGAATAAAAGTGTGGTGTTTGAGAAGTCCTTTCCCAAGTTCTGTGTTAGCTAGAATGTTATGAGCATCCAAGGAAATGCACTGGGACCTTACATCATTAAACTTTTCCCTGTCTGTTTTGCCAGAGCTTGTGACTGTCAGATAAGTAGGGATGCCTTTACCTGCTTTTCTCTCGCTAAAGCAAGTAACAAGCAATGAAAGTACAATACAGTAGCACTGTTTCATCATGGATTAGAAACAAGAACATCTGTTTTAAACTCACAAATAAGCTTGTACCTGTATACTGTCATCTGCTCTCCTTTCTGTAACAGTTAATTCCTTAAGATTTTCCAGTTTGTGCTGCATTCAGATGTTCATTTTCCTAGCAACATACACTCTTCATAAAGAGAATTTATTGTTTAAGTTAACAAAACAGAAATGATAGGGATTAATTTCCCTCCCTATCAGTAAATTAAAGGGGAAAGTTTCAGACTGGAAGATATATTTTTGCAAGTACATGAATAGTAAAACTGTTGATGAGTATAATTAGGCTGAAAGTTAGAGAGTGATGTAGAACATTTCCAAAGGGGTAGTGGATGCAAACATTCTGGTTATGACTGAGATTGATAGCTTTAAGAATGGGTTTATGGGAAAGGTTATAGTTTTGAAGTCCAAAGGTTGGGATGCAGACATAAAGGTAGAAAAGAACATAGTGAGGTTTTCTTCTGAGAAGCCTTGGTCTTCTAAATTATTGGATAAAATTATGCTTTTTTATAGTTTGTGGATATAAACTTTGCTAGCTGAAGTATTTTAAGAATCTGACAGTTTCTGCTCCTTAACCTTTATTCCTGTTTGTGTTCTCTTCACTTGGTGAGTCACTCAGATGGTTGTGATACCAGCAGTGTACTGTCAGTATTGTGAGCTCAGATCCTGTTACTGTGCAAACACTACTGCTGGAGCCCTAGAAATTTAAGGAATAAAGGGAAATGGTGCATCCCTTTTGACCATCAGCCACGTGACCTTTTGTTCTCACATGGTTTAGTCCCTCTTCTATACGACTTCCACTTGGGACATTTTTGGCTTTTTTCCATTTTATTTTGGTTAGCATTTATTTCACACATCGTTATGAGAAGCACTGGTTATGAGGATACGCAGCGCTTGTAATAACAGAAGTATTTTGTATGCACCTGCAATTTGACGTCTGTGTTCAGGGAATAGTGTAGTGAATAAAAAAACCTGAGATAATTTAGGAGGTTTTGGCTCCACTTGCTATGGAATTGTATTTTTTGGAGGAAGGGCATTGTGATGTTTTTTTGTTTGCTTGGTTTTTTTGAGGTTTATTTTTTGGTGAATTTTTTTTTCCCAAGAACAATCTGAAGGTGTGTTTATGGCATTAGGGAAAAGGTACATTGTAGGTTACAATGCTATAAGCAGAGAAGAAAGGAAAATCTGTAAGACAGATGGCTACTAACATGGTGTAAATACCCTATTTTTAAATGCAAGGGGAAAAAGTTGTTCCGTATATAGTCTTCAAGCTGGAAGCTTCATGTTTGTAATAGTACCATGGCAATGTGCAAGTATTAATCACTTCCTCTTTTCTATCTGTAATAGTAACATCAAAAAAATCCCCGTTCTCAAAGAGCTCTATATTCTTGTTGCTTTTGATCCTGTGTCTTCAGATGCACCTATTCAGGTGCACTGAATTCCTTAAGACTACTCTAGCCACTTCTGCTGCATGTGCGCAAATGAAAGTACCTCTAACCTGCTTGTACCTGACATCTCAGAATCCCCCTGGTGCATGAAGCTGTTTATCACTGTGCCCAGTTGTCCCACCACCCCTTCATCACATACTGAGGACAAGAAAGGGGAGGGTGTCAGGGTGTGCTGCAGATGTGTTCTGCTAGGTCTCAACCAGGTGCTCACAGAATTAGGGAGCTATAAATGGCTTCCTCATGGTGTTCACCAGCCTGCCTTCTCCGAGTAAAACTGCACAGGAGTGTCTGGTCTGATAGCACTCACAAAAACAGGAGATTTGGCATTGAAAATCTTCTTGCTGCTCATTGCAGTCAAATGGCTTTAGAAAGAGAATGAAGTATTACTTAGCAACTGCAGTGAAATTAAGAGTTCTGTCTCATGTATCCACATTAAGTAGAAAAGCAAACAATCTGAGCTATGTCAACAATGCCTCTGTAACAGAAAATGTCAATACTTATGCTGATGGGAATTTTGTCTAATTGATCTTCTGCATCAAGGACCTGTTACTGGAAACTGATATTTCACACTTTCATACCATAGTGATTGTTACTTATTCTTTTACATCATGATTCCTGGGAGTAAAGGGTTCCCAAAGATATGTTAATGTTCATCCAATTTGTCAAGTAAGTTCTTTCATTATGTGGTGTGATTGGAAAATGAACTGTTGTAAGCTTTGCTTTAATTCAAGGAAAATTTAAAAAGTAGTTTCAATATTTTTTAATTAGTTTTACCATATCACTCAGAGAGTGTGTATTTTTGGGGGAAGGCAAGGAGGTTGTTTTTGAGGGGAGACTTGCTTGGAAAGAGTAGTCTAGTAGATGGTCTATTTTTGTTGAAATCTGAATGTCAAGACAGGATTTGAGTTGCAGTAAAGTAGCTTGCAGTACAAGGTAACCTAAGTTTCCATGGAATAGATCTTGTGATGAAAGTTTCTTTCTTAGGTACTCACTCTCCAGATATGCATTCCTTCCAGACACTGCTGCTATTTTGTTCTTTGTCAGGTAATTACAAGCTTGCTTCTCAGAAAGGACAAAAAAANGCTTAATCTGGTTTAATCTTTGCTTATATGAATTCATGTGTTTTTTGAGAGCTTGTTTTTGAATTTGAAAGCACCCTTCTGTATTTATTTCTCTGAAACTTTTTGCGTCTCTCTTACTATGAGAAAAAAGCAATGCTGGCAACGAGTTTGGGTATGTAAGTTAAAGGCTTTTTGAAATGCATGATTTTTTGCCAGCTGTGGTTCGTGGTTTTTACTGACAAGCTATTGCTACCTTCATAGAATGGTGCCCTAAAAAAACCCTTACAAGTTTGCAAATGATGTTTGTGAATTCATTCCTGAGTTTAAATAGAATGCTTTATCTCCAAATATGCAGTTACAGAACAATATAATTTTTCATGTACCATCCTCATTGCACAGAAGAATAATGAAATACAGAGAAAAAGGAAGGGAAGATTTAGGGAGAGGATGTGCCTCAGGGATTCAGGGTCCTACCAGATCGATAGAGCAGCCCCAGAAAGAGAATGACATCCAGCTGCTGCAAATGGACAGATGGAGAAGAGGCCTAGGATGAAGAAAGAGAGTGAGCAGAGGAATAAATGTGATCAGAAGTGGAGGGAAGAGTTGGTCCTTTATGCATTTCAAAAAGAGGAGAGAAGCAGTTGGATTTGGGAGTGAATAAAGTCCTAGTGAAGGAAAATGAAGATTACTTCCCGGAGTGAGATGATTGTTTGCTGGGCCTGATGAAAACAGTGAAAACAAAGATACAATCCTTTTATTTTTTTGGTGATATGAAATGGCTTCTTGCAGTCAGATATGTTTAATGCTGTCATCCCATTTTCTCTTGAGTGTTAAAATTCTTTTAAAATTCCTTCATTCTCTTTTAAATGTGAATTTCAAAATGGAAATGTAATTTGAAAACATCCACTCTGGAATTTGTCTAAGTGATATGTGTTAGGCTTTGTGGGATTTTTCCAGTTGAATATTGCTGATTTCAACCTGAAATAATTTTCAGGTGGGCTGAAAACTAATACATTACTCACTAAAAGCACTACCCAGCTGTATAAATCATGAAATATCTTGGGTCTTTTTTCAGATGGTAAAGCTGTGTGAATTGATAATTGCTTTCAAATCCTGTAAATGCTAATACAAGTGGTCTGGAATCCAACCTGCAGTTCTCAGCCCTTAATTGCATGCCAAATACCTTTGGCATTCGAGAGTTCATAGGTTCAGGTTGTTTGTTCATAATCAACAGAAGAGTGCCAGCTCACACTGTTTCAAAGATCATGAGTTTTTTGCCATTTCCTTCTTCCAGAATCAATTTTATTTGTTGCAAGTGCTGAGTCATATACCCTGTGTTTGTTGAAAGCACTGTTTTAAGTGAAGGTCTTTGTAAAATGAGGCTCTTTACAATAGAAGCATTTCTAGTTATTTATGAAAAATGTCTAAATTTCTTTGGTTTGATCACTGTGAGAAAATAGAAATAATCTTTTTTTTATCTGTTTGTTTTGCTTAAAACCATGAAAGAACATGAGTCTTCCAAACAAACAAACAAAAGCTTATTTTAGTGATAAGTGATGCATGATGCTGAGTGCTACTAACATCCTTCTCTTTTCTAATAATTGTCCCATGGCACATTCATCACTGTGTGCTGCTTAGAGGCCTGTCTGATAATCTTTAGCTAGTTTTAAATCACAGATTTCTCCATATGTAGGCCACATGTTACAGAAAATACTGAAAGTTCATGTGTGCACACGCTCTATCAAAGGCTATAAAACACCCACAGATACCCTTAAAGGGCAAATGCTAAGAGAAAAAGTTAGTAGGGTGTGGTACACGAAGGAGTGTCAGACCAAAAGCAAGTTTCAGATATTCATAAAGTTGTACAAAGTTAGGAGAGAATTCTGATTTCTCGATGGTACACTTCTTCACCAAGACCGTGTTGTAATTCACAGGCAAATTGGAACCACTTGGGAAATGGTGTTTATCTGTAAGACCATTGCCTGTAGGAATTATGGGAGGATATTTGCAATAGTTGTTGGAGTAGGACAAGTTGTTGGTGACGTGGCATTGTACTTGCATTAAAATTTTATGGCCAACTTGGACTAAATTCCTGTTATCTGAGAAAGAAGAATCTGGTGTGAGTGAGTGCCAGTGCTACTGAACACAGCAAGTTCTTTCCTGGATTCCCAGGAAACTGAACCTCTTTCCTGTGCCATATCACTTTTGCGGATTGCCATGGCATAAAACAGAGTAAACTGGGTCACTTGTGCCACTTGTGCGCATACATGCATGGTGTACTGACATGCACAGTATACACTTTTACCAAATTTCAAGATTTGCTTTCAATTAAAATTTGAGGATGAATATAGAACCTGTTCTCCCTCTTCTGTGCTGGTGAAATAATTTATCCAAAATGTAAGCTTTTACCTGAACATAAAGTTTGTATTTCTTCTGAAACAGCCTTCAGGTAAAAATAACAAATGCAAACAATTAATGTAGAAAATACTAAACTTTGGTTCACATACTCACTCGCTAGTTAGCAGTATTAAAAAATTAAACTGAATTTACGTCAAATATGCAAACAAATTTGCATCTTTTCAGTGACTAGAACAAGAACTGTGTTATGGATGAGGTGCTGAACAGCCTTATTTCTGACTTCAAACAATTTTTGTCTAGAAAACTAGATTATGCAGAAGGGCTATGTTGGCATTTTGAAATTCTGTTGTCTGGTGCTGCTCAGGTAGTGAGGAAAATACAAATCCTTACTATGTTTACAGTCGATTTTCCACCAACTGAAATAAAAAAGAATATTTGTTAGTCTATGTGATAGTTGATCAGCTGTTTGGTATATCTTGCTCTTCTGTTGTCTCTGTAACACTCATTCAATGCAGAGATAGTGGAGAATGTGCACCTGCTGTCCATGCCCCAAGAATGACAGATATATGAAAGATTCAGCAACACCCTCTTGTTCAGAGGGAATGCAGGAGTAAATTTTGGATACAAGGTTCACATCCTTGGAAAAAGTTGTTACTTTGTTATGATTGTCCTAAAGATTTAAACCACCTGTTAGTAATGCAGGTTATTATTATTATTATTGATCAGAAATAGATCTGAATTTAAACAAGGGGTTAGTACATGCACTCAAAATGAAGGAAAAAAGTCCTCTGTTGCTGAAATAAACACAACCATTATAAATAATAAATTATATCACTTATTATACCACTTAAAATTTCCAGTACCTTAGAATTGGGAGACTTTTCACTTTCAACTTTTGTTTTGTCCTCTTCTGTGTGCTGGGAATGGGTTTGGTTCTTGTTACAGTAGGCTATAGTGACTCTGATCCAAGACTCCACTGGTCATCAGCAGCCTTAAATGTGGTTGGAAGGAGAACTATATTGCAAGACCAAGTTTTAGTTTTTTTAAAAACTAGCAAAGCAGCTATCCTTCTTACAGCATCTCTGTGACTTTATTATAGCTCTTAAGCACAGTCAGGACTCTCTACATGCACAGAATGAATGCATGGGCTCACTATAGATATATGAAGTATACTTGTGTATTTTGTAGTTTAGATGTGTAAAACTGTATCTGCTAAAGGATAACTGCGGGCAAACTGACCTATATCAGGAAGAGATTTGGCAGGGAAAGATTTATCAACATCATTTGCACACTCAAGAAAAAGTGATGGGTCATATCACTAATCACTAATGTATTATTTACATTGTGCACTGTGGATGCCACGAAGAAATTATATTTTAAACTGAATTTACGTGTTCTTTCAGTGAAGAGAGTCAATATGTTGGTGGATGTTCATGGGATATTCATTAAAATAGTTAATCCTCATAATATAATACTTAAAGCAGTTATGTCATATAAGATACATAAATCAGGTTGTTTAGGAAAAGAAAATCTGGGATGGCTAAAAGATTATAACTGGCAGGCAGAGAAATGATAGATCACCATAGGAAGTTCATACTGATGGAAGTGGGAACAATGAACAGCATTAGCATTGACTGTTTGTCATAAGCCATATATGGAACACCAGTTTTGCATGCCGTTGGCTATTCCTTATTGCTAACAAAGATTTTGGTCATACTCCAACGGTTTTTTCATAGTTAAAGGTCTCACAGTAGCAATAACTTCAAGTCTTCTGTGTATTAAACTGCAAAAAATCTGACATAAAAATAGTCTATTTTTCAGTTCCAATAACGTGGAAAAAACCAGAAATGTAGTTGTTGCCTCCACAGAAGTTGTTTGCATTTTTGGTAGTTAAAAAAGTAGCCAGTGTGAACAGACCAATATATATTTAAAATGCAGATTTACAGTGTCAGATGGCATCTCATTCTGAGCAATCTTGTCAACACATCAGAGAGCAGCATATTTTGCCTGAATTAATACCTGGATTGAAAATCATGCATTACCTCAAGAAGACCACACCCCTGTTTCTATAATTAACTTATGCAAATCTAATTTTTCAGTAATTATATTAGAAGTACTTTCTGGAATGTCAAAGGTATAAAATCCTAGAGAGAAGGGTTTTGGTAAGAGGCCAGATATTCTGAGCACCTTGTATGTGTTTTGTTTGTGTGTTTATGTAGGTATCTGTATATATATGAGAGGGAAAAAGATCTACATCAGAATTAGACTGTTGGATCAGAACAAAAAATACTGCTAACGTAATGTAACAATAGAGCAGGGCATAAGAGCTTAGCCTAACAGGAAAAACAAAAGTTTTCTTTGAATCTGGGGATGGTTTTCATCTATTTTTTTTCAAAGAACTATGTGACAGCTCTGTTCAGTTCCTTACCCAGTGGAAAAGTCTTTTCATTTAGCCAGAAATAAAAAGGAAAATCCTTTAAAGAGATAGCCTGTCCTTAAAGTAGCCTGATACAGATATGAACAAGGTTTGGATTTTTTGACATCAGTTTTCTTGTTTCTCCTCTTGACAGGTAAATCAAGTAAATAATGTTTATTAACTTGGCATAGAGTGTATAAAAATAGTTAAAAATCTTCATTTGCTCCCAGTGATTCTTAAATTTTAACTTACCTTTTGAAAGTTCTCATTAAAAGATTGTCATGTAAATATTTTCTGTCTTTACTTGGCAAGAGAAAGATGACTTTTAATATGGAAGCAAATGAGGTCTTTAAAAGAGATGTGTCCAGTCCTTCAGTGGCTTTTTCAGCCTCATGAATTTCACAAAATGAAATATGATATATTTTTTTCATATGATAGATACATTGACTTCTTTAATTGAATTAAACTCTAACCTTATGGAACCAGTGTAGAAACAGATATTTAGAAGATGTTTAGCAGAGATAAGCAAGGAAAAGTTCCCCAAGCCCCAAGATCAAAATTTTAGGGCCATGTTTTTGAACAGTCTATGTATATCTGCCATGATAGATGAGACAATTTTTTTTGAAAAAAGCTGCCATGAACAAATGAGCATGAACAATAGTAATCTTAAAATGTGATTTTTGTATAGGATTTTTTAAATTCACATTTGGCAACCAGAAGGAAAAAAAAAAA
>VYXD01013657.1:79204-189698 GCA_013397195.1 Hylia prasina | reverse complement strand
AAAAAAAAAAAGAAAAAAAGAAGAAATAAGGAAAAAAAAAAAAGGCAGCTATTTTTATTCCATGGTACTGAGACCAAAATTCAAGTTTTCCTTAAAACTCATTGTAAATGGGGTATTTTGTGGAGGCCATGAACTACTTTAATACATATTCCATCATTCCGGACTTTATTTTTTTTCTTGTTATTATTCACTTTAGTATACTAGATGATTGAAAATCCAGCTACAGCTAGTATAGGCTTCATTGTTGGAGCTGAAGCTTTAGATGTGCACCGAATGGCAAGTGATGAACCCAGAAAACTTAATGCTGTCTAAAGGAAGAGAAGGGCCAGGGTAGTTGGATGAATACTTAATTCCTTATATCTGTTTTATGTCTCTAGTCAGCCTGGAAACAAATTTCCTAGTGAAAGAGCTGCATGGTCTTTCCAAGAACTCTGCTCTCTTGCAAAATAAAAGATTGGCTTCTATGAAAAGTGTCAACAATGAAGGAAAAGTAGGAAGTAAGAAAAAAGATATTGTGTAGGAATCTCAGCAGAACTATTTTTTAAAAATAACATTGTTACTGGCACAACCTCCTCACCTATAATAAAGATTGAATCCTCAAATGATAGAACACTTCATTCTCTCATGTTAGAAAAAGGACACTGTCTAGCAAAGACTTTCAGTTGCCTAAAGCAGTAGTTACTAGCACTCTGGAATGAGTCAAAAATTTTTTTATTTCTCTTCAATAAATTCTGTAACAATTTAGTATCCTTCACAAAAAATCTCACATGACATGCCCGTGGAACTGTAAGAAAAGACCAAATCTAAACCTTCCCCAAAGAAACAGGCCTTCACAATTTTTGCACTCAATCTGCAGACTGTCAGTTTTCTTCCATCTGTCATTTATTGTATCCATAGCTGTCCATATTTAAAAAATAATCACTATAATTTACAACTTAACAGTAATAGTTGCTTATGTCAGCAATCAAAATTTTTCCAGCAAGAGAAGGAAATTTATATTTTGCTTTATGGTTTGCTTTTCAAGAATTAATGCATATGGTCACCATATTTAATGGCAATTCCAGTGTTTAATATTTTATTTAAATGTTTAATGAATAACTTTGTACTTCTGCTCATTTGGGATAGCTATGGGAAAAAAACAATAGAAACATTCTATTTGATCTGTTTGTGTTGAGGCATAGAAATAAAAAAAATCATAGCTTGGCATGGAAACCCATCTGGTTAATTCAGTGGAATAATTCCCTTTTGGCCATCATTCTAATTATTATATTAAAACATATGCTGTTTCTTTTTCCAGTCTGGCCTCTCAAACATACACAAAGATACAACTGAGAAATTGAAAGATTCCACTTAGGAAGAATTTGACCTCTTTCTACCAGTTTCTTTAGTCCTGGAGTTTAATATGCATTTTTCACACAGAAATATAAAAGTTTATTTGTTAATGTGTCTCCCCTTATTCTTCCTTGTCCCTCTTCCTTGATCATATTTTTCGTTAAGTCTTTTCCTTGTATTACCAAAGTATTTTTATTAATGCAGCACACTTTTTATATATATTATAAATCATTTTAATGGAGCACACTATGACCATCCTTGTAGTTGTGAGGAGACCTGCATTGCTTTGACAAAAGTATCTCTTGTATACAGGATTTTATGTTCAAATTTAAGCTTTATTTTATTAATAATTTATTCAGTAGTTGAAAATTACTGTGTCAGAATTGTACTCTATACAAAAACATATCACCATCCACAGCAGAAGACATGGATCCAACCAGGTGAAATTAGAAACAATGCAGCTTTGTGAATGTCAAACTAGATACATTTTTTTTTTCCCCCTGTTACGGTTTCCCCAGCAATCCTATTATGGATGCAAATGAACATGGAAATTATATAGATTATGCAGATGTAAAATATTGTCAAAATAATAATTTAATATCTTTTAGAAGAGTTCCAAGCATAAACCGACACAGTCTTTTATGTCTGTGCTACATTTAGGTCCCATTTTAATTGGAACACTAAAGCTGGTCCCTTTGATTCTCAGTTTTGTTAGTCAGTCGAACCTTTTTATCTTAATTAATGTTTCAGGGATTAAAAACTATGTTTAAATAAGGCCAAAGGGGAGTTTGAAACTGTATTTTTTTGCCATTATAACTTCATTATCAACACAAAAAAATATGCTTTACAACAGCCTCCTCTCACAACACAAAGAGAAACATATTTTCTTTCTTTTATTTTTATAATAAAGCTCAAATTTCAGTCAGACTGATCACAATATAGTTTTGACAAAAATACACAAAAGATTTTTCATTCATTATAGTACAGAATAAAAGAATTTAATGAAACCTCAAATTTTGCTGTGAAATGGAGCTGTTGTCTTCACTGTTGTTACTTCTGATCCTTCTAATCAGTTTTGCCCGTTGACTTCAGCTCTGTCATCAGTAGATTCAGTCCATCCTCTTGACTTCCATGCCATACTACAGCATGAACAATATTTTGACTATTCTTGGCTTTTATCTTTGGTGGTGGTAGACTTGCTCCCCCTTCAAAAATATGTATATTAAAATACCGATGCCTTTAACTCTTGTGAACTTAGGTTGTATCTAATATAAATAAACTGAGTATTGAATGAAAAGCTTCCATTTTTAGGCAAGTTCAGCCATGTTATTTTTTTGAGGCACATCTTACAAGACAGTTATGATCTCAGGAAAGCTGGTAGTTATCTGCTTTTCCAGATACGAAATCAGAGCTGAGGCCTAAGCAGAATGTCGGCTTAAGGTATTCAGATTGTAAGAAGTAAGATATTTTCACTTTGTCCAGATATTCATGTATAAAATCCTCCTTACTTTTATGAAGGGTTAAGAAAGATGGGGTTTCAGCAGGAAGAAGGAAGTCTTTCCATATAACACTAACAAGATTTTCTTTTTAACACAAGTATATTTAATCACCCAATACACAACAAGTATAATCATCCAAATGGATGATGTTCAACCAAATGTAACATCACAAACACTGAAAGGCTTGAGTTACACATTCTTTCAGTCAAAACCTTTTTTTTGCTAACCTTAAAACTGAAAATTGTTAGTGTCTGTATTTATGCATCAACAAGTGCACTTGGGTGCCTCTTGTCTGATCAAGACTGTCACCTTCTGTGTCCTTCAGGAAAAGAGAACTGCCAAACACCACAGAAGGTGACATTTGAGCAGACAAGGTGCTGCGCTGAGTCCATTATTCTCGTATTAATCACTGACATTTTAAAGGATGATTTTCTTGAGAGGGAAAAAAAATTCTCCCAGTAGCTTACTAGATATTGTGAAGACTGGAAACAGGATGGGTAGTCAGAGGCCTTTGACTGGATTTTCTGTTACCAAGAAGCAAACAAATGTGTTTCATTCTGGAATGTCTACCTGGAGAAGAGTTCTCAAGAGACAGTCATTCACTAGGCCTTTTGGCTTCTTTGGATTGGGACCAAGCTCCCAAGATAATTCCAAATTTTGGACAGCTGTTTGAACCATGTTTCCCTATCACTTTTTGGTACATATATTTTTCCTCATCAGAAAACCATAAGAGGTTTTTTTAATATGTCTGGAGAGATTGGTTAACTCTTTACTCCTGTATTTCACATCAGCTTTAAGTTTATTGACCAAAACTGTTTATTGCTTGAATCTGCTTTGGTAACCAGCCATTATACCTGCTTGACAATATTTTCTCATTGTATTTACATTCACTTACCACACATGCACAGAATACATTCAGGTACACTTTCAGAGGTGATCATGGTATGGTGTCCCTGTGGGAGGAAGGCAGTACTGTTTTAACTGTCATCACATTTGTTCCTTGGGTACATTATTTGTTGGTTTTTGTGTTTGGCACATGAATAGGACTGTGCCCTTACTGATCAGTAATCACATAAAACTTCTTTGCATCAATGCTTGAGAAGTAAATACATTAATTCTGTCTTTTTTTTTTTCTCTAGCTTACTCTTTAAAACTCTGTTTCTCCTAGTCACATCATAATCACATCAAAAGCTTCTTTTTTTCTTCTCATCTGTCACTACACAGCACCCTAAAAAAGGGCGTTTTACCACTTACCACTCTGCTGATAACAAATTGTATATGGCCTAGGACAGAATTTATACATGGACCCTGACGGATATAATCATTAGAGACATCTCTCTTAATGTTTTCTGTGACTCTAAGGGTCCTAAGGCAATCTTTTTAGAGGCAACTGCAGGATTCTTTGATTAATTTTATTATTATTATTATTATTATTATTATTATTATTATTATTATTATATTTTCTGGAAGTCTTGAGCATTTACTTCTAGCAACTATTGAAGAGATCCAAAAATTGCTGATTTAAGCAATATGACAATTTAAAGCCCGTTCTTTCCTTCCTTTGAAATTCCAGAGAACTACAAACAAATAATATCATATGTAAGATTACCTTTTAACCAGCTCTCAGAATTCATGCAGCTCTTGCTATATTCATGATGTCTGCATCATTATATATATGTATATAATCTCTAAAATAAGTTCTCTAGTAATTCCCAAATTCCCATACAAGTTCATCCAGCCCTGACAGCATTGCAGCTCCTCCTGTCAGGTTTTGTTCTCAGGAGGTGTTTCCAGATGTTACAAAATTCCAATATAAATGCTTTATGTGTAGAAGTCACCTTTATTAAAAAAAAAAAAGCCCCAAACAAAACAACAAAAGGCCCTCCAAAAAACTTATATATTTTCTCCAGCAGAGTAAAAAAAGTTTACATCATGTCTGAGCCTACCTGATGTCTTTTGGAGTGTTCTCATAATAGACACATATATGTAATGTTAAAAAAATTCAACCACAAAAAAACTCCTAGTGTTAATGTTTATAGTATTTGTTCATTTTTCTCTCCAGTATATTATGAAAATAGAACACATTGCAATTAAAACCAAAGTGTTTTGCTTAACATTTCAGATTCAAACAATATAAGGTCTGCATAGACTCCGTAATGTTAAGGGGTTTTATCTCCAATAGTTTTGAATATTGTTATTGAATAAGATATATGATACTTATATATAAGTATCATATATCTTATTAACAACTCTAAACACTTTGCATAATTTTAGCTTTCATCAACAACTGTTCCACGTTGGTCAGTTGAAGTTCATATTATGTAGCTCAGATATTGCATATCTGTTGCCCATATTCCTTAATTTTGTCATTTGTATTTGAAAAGGACAAACTATTCCTCACTCTGATTGTATCTTCTTGGTTATCTAGTCCCAAAGAAATTTAGTTTAGAAATGAGCTTATACATTTCCTGAAAATAACTGGTGAAAAAATTTTACAAATCTAGACATAATTAGGAATTTCAAAAATTCATAGGTTTATTCAAAGTCATCTTAAAAATACATGGTATTATCTTCCTTGGAAATAGCTGTGTGATTGTTTTCTAAACTAAGTATTAAATAGAGAGTAAAGAAATGCATGTAAGTTAGTGGATCAAAACTGAAATGAAATTTTAAAATACAGTAGTAAAAACTATTCTACTATATAATTGATAAAGTTCCTCTCACTGCCAGTGTTCTCTTTTAGTGCTGTTTTCCTTCTCCTTCATGGATTCCTTGCACTACAGATTAGTCTCTATGGTATCTAAATATCAGCATCATTTTTATTGTTATTATTACTGTTATGAGTCAGAACAAAATTTGTGTCACTGCGGTTTTTTATCTATATATACATATATATGTAATAGATGTTCATTCTTGTAAAGAAAGGCCATTAAATGCTTTGATTGTAAAACTGCAATCTGAACATGATTTAAAATTAAGTGGACTCCACTGTAGCAGCTGTGATTCTAGGGAATATGCCATGTTCTACATCAGTCAGGATTCTTGAGCGTCTGAAATATCCATGTCTGGATATCCATGTCTTGCTGCTGGTTTAGTGAGGAGTTAAAGGGACTTGACAGTATTAGTTATTATGGAGCAGTCTTGTGCCTTGTCTAGGCTGACAGAAGATTTATGGTGATTCTGGTCAAAATAGAGAGGAGTTTAAAAATGTGCACTGTTCCAGTACTCACCGAATAACCACTGATATGCATAGAAATGTTAAAGTGGCTACAGGCTCCTGAATGTTTTTTCTCTGTCTTTCTTCCAGAGTAGTTGGCTGTTGCTCATGATGGTCTGTTGTGGCAGTAGTTATATATGTGAGGGTTTACTGATAAAATTCTTTACTGTCTACATACTGCTAGGACTTATTTAGCACTTGTTGTTCTATGTAGATATTGAAAATAAACTGGGGGGAAATTAATAGTTTTGGAACCTCGCAAATAGCATTATTATTAAGAGTGCTTTTTAGGTTATGCAAAGGGCTGCTACCAAAGTCTTTGTTTGTGCTAGACGCTAGGTAAACAAAGAGATGTCGATCATCAGTAGCCAAGGAGCTCATAGTCCAAATAAAGAAGGAGTAGGGTGGGGTAGAGGTATGAGACAAAAGCTGTGTGAACAATGTGATATTTAGGATAATTGTGATTTCCACAGTTCTTGGCTTCTGTGACTGCCCACACAGTTTGAGGAGCCCATTGGTGGAGGTGGTTTCCTGTCACTACTTACTGGGCGTACCTCTTCAGGAAGGACTTGTAATTTTAGAGCTCTACTGTCACAGCAGAGGTCCAAGATGATGGGAACGGATATCAGTCCTTTGCCCACTGATGGGTGGAGAATATTCATCAGTCTCCTAGGTGGTGTCACTTATGTGTCCTGGCTTGACTCCAGACTATGCTGTGTCTAAAAGGTTAATGTCTACCAGATTAGAATGTCCTTGGCCTTTGACTAGCTTCTCTGTGGACTTGCTCGTGGGAAATTTGATACTGGGTGGTAGTTGGCTAGGATCAACTTATCCAGGGTGGGTTTCCTTTCTGTGGATAAATAGAGCATGTGTATATTCAGGAACAGGAATTTGGCATCTTCTGCCAGTGCTCAATTAACTTGGGGTGATCAAAGGTGATTTTTTTCATTACAGAGGTTCAGTACTCTACATAAGCAATATTTGTATTTTTCAGCCTATCAGTAACTAATGCATATCTTCAGCTGCATTATTTCCTCTGACTTATCTAGTTGACTGTTTATATGAATTTGTACTGTTCATTTTACTATCATCAAGAAGCATAGGTTAAAGTACTATGCAACCTATTTCTGCACCTTGCTTTGATCCTGCAATATCTGTGTATGATGAATTTAGGTTCATGAATGCTAGTACTTGTACTGTAGTTGTATCTCTTTCAGTGTCAGTGAAATCTCTTTTGTCTTCACTCATTCACTTGTTATAGCAGAATCTTTAATTCTGTTTAACAAGTACATTTGACAGTATTTGCAGTTAAAATGCAGGTTCTGATTGGTGTTTTGTAATTGTTAGGTATGAGGGCACCTGATCTCTGCTTCAGTCCATATTCCTGTCTACTGTATTTGCAGAATTGATTTAGTGTTTAGGATGCTGTTTAGTGTATCTTCATGCTTGATTCATATACATACTAATATTGAGAATTATAGAATTTTGGCTCTAAAAATGAGTTTCACTTAATTGCGATGAACAGTGAGTCTTGAACTTAATCTAAATTTTCAGCACCAGGTTTCTCTAAACAAGGGAACAGTTGAAACTGAAGTTTTCACTGTAAACACAGGAAGATGTACAGAAGGAACTAATCCTGTACTAGTATAGTAATCTTACTCTCACATCTTATATATGTCAAAGGAAATTGAGCTGCTAAAAGTTGTAACCTTTTGTAGGTTTGCAACTGATAGCTACTTAAAGCTTCTTGTACTTGTGGTGCTTTACATCTGGTAATCCCCATTGTGAAAGCTGATGATTATCTAGTATAAAATTAACATTTCTCTAGTCCTGCTGTGCTATACCCGTCCTATGTAGGTAGGTTTGGTAACATGAAGAGTTGATAATTCAAGGCAGAGAATTTATATCTAGTCTTATTTATATTTTATGGCCACAGATGTTTTAGTTGATAACACCATTAGTTATGATGACAAAATAATGATATTTCTGTGCTACTATTATTGTGCTATTGAATAACCTACTTAAGGCAAGTAAAAGAAACCATATTAATTTTTTCTGGCATTATGGAAGATTATCATGTCACTGTGAAAAAGACTCATCAAATATTAAGATTATACTTTCAATGCTATTATCATATTTAAATACTGAAAGGACTAAGATTCAAATAATGTTTTTTTCATTACCCTGAGTCTGGAATTCTGAATCGTTTTTCCAAAAGGTTAGGTCTGAGGTCAGCACCTGAGTTATGTTCCCACATGTGCTTTCTATTTGCTTTCAGTGGATGTTTGCTTGAATAAGAAGTAAAAGGTGTGAACAGACCTTAGTCGATATTGTCCACCACAACACAATAGAAAATGTCTTATTGCTTTCTGAGATTTGAATCTTCTAAAGACTTGTTCTAGCCTATGCTGGTAGGAGTCTTTTTTGGTTTGTTTTTTCATATACATGCTTTAAGAAGTGGATTACTGTTGGAGTGTAAATTTTTGATTTACCAAAATAGCAATTCTTATGTCCATCCTTCAAAAAGGATCTAAGTTTGGAGGATTCATACTTTTTCTTGCTTCAGCTTTAATGTTCATTATTATAACACTCCATATT
The DNA here is from genome assembly GCA_013397195.1 of Hylia prasina. Taxonomy (NCBI): domain Eukaryota; kingdom Metazoa; phylum Chordata; class Aves; order Passeriformes; family Sylviidae; genus Hylia; species Hylia prasina. Next base: position 181,052 of record VYXD01013657.1, on the reverse strand, counting down.
TGACATACACTTTATATTATTTTAATCTTCATACTTGTGGTAGTTCCATTATAAAAAAGATGTTCTTAATGTCCCCTGAACATTTTTCAAGCATTACCACTGTGATGACAAACAAAACAAAACAACCTTTAAGGGTTTTTTTTGGTGCAGACATAGCCGTTCTGCCTATTAATTTTATTTCAGTCTCTAGGCAAATGTTGGCTTTAAAATCTGTCATAGTCTGATTGGCCACTTTCCAGGAAAACAGGATTCAAGTAATTTTTAAAGTAGATTCATAATGGATTAACCAGAGTTGTCACATAAAGAAGAAAGGTTTTATTCCTTTTTAATGTCAGAGGAGTTGATATGCTCTGTTTAGCAGCAAAACCTCCTGAACAGCTCAAGCATTCCCTAACTATACAATCACAAAATCTAGAGAAGGAAAGAAAACAGGAAGGAGAATTTAATTTCAAGATGTAGTAATCTTGTTCGAAACTGTTGGATTAATACAAATGAAATATATTCAAAAACTAGGTCTCAGTAGACTTATCAGAAGTACAAGCCTCTAGAAAGGAAGCATGTAGTATTAAGTAAAAATGAAGGTGAAAACCTGACTTCATTGAAATCAGTGGAGGTTTCACTCATGAATTCCAGGGTCTAACATTTTGCAGTTTTAGAAGTGTAATTATTTGAGGTTACAGTTTAACCAAAGCAGGATTGATTCAATAGCTGGCAAGAAGATACCCTGAGATGCTGTTAAGGATTTTTGTTTAACATCTAGAAAAATAGACCTTGTCTGTCCTGAAAATAGTGTTGAAGACGATAATTTTAGATGATCTTGGTATTTGTTTAATGTTTTTCCTTTAAAAATGGCTGAACTTGGTTTCTTTAGAACCATATGTTGTGAGTTGTATTTATGTTTGTTTTCCTCTATAATTTCATCTAGCTAAGTTGTATCATAAATGTAAAGGAATTAATACTCTCAATAAATAAAAATAATGCTTTGAAAAAACAAAGAAATGAAAGTATGATAATATATGTTACTCTTGTTAAAAATACTAAGAAAATGCTAAGGAACTGCTTTCTGGGATATGGTCCCCTTTATGGCACCTCATTTTGGATATCTCAGCCCTCTAAGCAATATTTGAAAATGTTCTCCAATAACTTTTAATAAAACAGTGAACTAAATCAGCTTGCAAAGAATCACTCAAACATTGCAGTAAACATAAAAAATAGTATTTTCTAGTTATGTCTACCAGTATTTCCATTGTACATCAAAGGGTAACATTTAAGCCCCATGTATTTAGCCATTTTTCAAAGTAAAGAATTTAGAGTCTAAGATGCAGTGAGTACTTGGTAAAAAGACCCTGTTTGCATACAACATGATGTAGCAGCCAAATAAATGAGACAAACTTTTTCAGTGAGACTTGCTTCCAGAAGGAATAAAGCCCCATCTCAAGGACATCCTTCTCAAGAAGCTAACATCTCTGTTGTGACAGCTTACTGTACCAGTTTCTTAGTACGGCCTGTTTTCCTGAAGTTCATTGACATCATTACTAATTGATTGAAGACCAGTACTTTTGCCAGATATGAGGTAGACGCTTTCTGCTCCTTCACTTTGGCATTGCATTACAACCACATTTTAGCTTAAAATTAGCAGCTCCTCTTTGCTGTTCAAAGTGGAGCTGCAAATTCAAACTCCTCTTACTATTCTATGTAAATCTGCAATGTAAGACTAATTTATTCTGCAGGTAATTCAGCAGAATGTGTGGAGATAGATGCTGTCATCAGCTGAGCTAGGAGTGATTCTATCACTGCTTCAGTGATAACCTAGTGTCAGATAACTGTGCTGTAGGTTGACTTCCAGAAAAAAAATCATTGATGTAGACAGATTTTCAGGATATTATCATATTCTTTTGCCAGGTTGCTGTGCTCTACAATTTAGCTGTTGTATTTAGCCTTTAAAGAAAATGCAGTATAAATAAATGATGTAGAGTCAGATAATGACAGCAGTTTATTGAAGCAGTATACGCTTTTACAGTATTACAATGCAGTAATGTTCATATTTTGCATTGCTGCATTGCTCGTTATGTATCACTTACACTAATGTAAAGGGTTGTAATTTCTTTTCTTTAAAACAAATATGAGAACAGAGCAGATGAATGACACCATATTTGTTCTTACCATTGTTGGATAGCAGTCATTATATTCTATAGCCATGATGTGGTTGAGAAAGTCACAGAAAAAAGTAGTTATGATAATCGTTACATCTGATAGTCTGAACAGCTTTGTGCCTGGCACAAGTTTGGATTCCAAAGACTTTACAGTTTGACTTCATTTTCTGTTTCATGAAGGAAATTATTTCAGTTGTGGATTCGCAGTTTCAACTCTTAGGGAGTTCACAATATAAAATTGAAATCTTTTGTATGTTTAAGGTTTTCATTCTTACGAAAACCTTGTGGTGTTCTGGAGATTTGCAGTTGTCCATAAATTAAAATATGTTTCTCAACCTTTTCTGGTACTAAAATAAAACCATGATTTTTTGGTGTATGTTCTAAGGATTGTTTCTGAAAACCTGTTTTATAGGGACCCATAGTATCTATCATCTGTTCAAAAGGTAAAATCAAAAAGTTTATTCATAGTATTTTCCATGATCTGTTTCCCAGCCTTTGGTTTAAAAAGAGAATTTCCTTTAAAAAATACTTTTCTGTCTTGCAGTTCAATTTCCTGTAGTACTGGTTATGCTGAGAATCACAAGCAAGGTATTCTCTGAAAGTTAGTGGATCGTGATATGCAACCTAAGCTGGGAGGGGTAGAGGAAAAGGAGGGAGGTTGAAGGTTCCTTCCGTTCTTAAAAGTAATTGTCCTGATGTGATGGAAATTGCAGTCACCTGCCTAGTAGTGGAAAATCTTGATCTATAAGGAAATCCACAGCAGCATCACTTCATTATCGTTCCTAGCAACCTCATGCTGGACAGCAGCTTTGATGGGACTGATAAAGGCAGGGTTATTGAAACAACAGATGTGCTTGGGGGACCATAGTTAGAGCTTCTTGGTAAAGCCACTGCATAGAAATGGTATGTTCTTGTAAATTGCACTTGGAGCAGAATTTTAGGACTTAGGAACGTGTAGCTGTACATTTTCTCAGTCATGTCAAATGAGTTATTCTAGTGCTGAGTGAATAGAAATTAGATCGGATTTCAATCCTATGTTATTAATATTTTATTTCCAATTTACCAAGAAAATTTGTTAGTCACTACTGTTCTTCTGGTCTTCATTACTCAGCACATTTCAAACTGAGCCATTAACTTTCCTCCACCGTAATTGCCCATTTTTAAAATTACTTGCCTTATAGTGCTGCAGTTCACCTATTATTTTTATATGTTTTATATGGGTGTCCTACATTCTTTTCCCTAAAATTGTGTACAATATGGTGCAAATACAATCTCTTGGGTTTTGAATGCAAAGAGGAATTCTTCTTACCATGTAAACTTCCAAAATACCAGGCAAGCAAAGATGATGGGTGTTCCTTTTTACTGATATCAGTGCATCTCTCTCCTTTACTCTCCTAATTATGTCTTAGAAACATCTGGTAACTTTCTGCCTGTCAAATTTCTATTTATGTTTTATTAGCTGAACACCTGCATGCCAGCTGAGTATGTGCAGACATTCCTGAATATCAGGAGTATTATTGCCTGCTTGACTTGCAACAAACTTGCAGTGTGATAGTGCAGCAAGTTTATCATTACTCCCGTGTTATTAATTTAGAGATTAAGAAAAAAGAATGTCACAAATTCTAGTATTCAAGGAACAAGCTTATTAAATCATTGGTTGAATAAATCCCTGATACTTTAGTGCACTACAAATAAAATATAGTATTTACACTGATAAATAGAGCATGTTCCTGCTTATCTTCTTTATTGTCTTAATTTCGCTCTGTGAAAAGCCATTCTGGCTGCTTTTCTGGATGATTAGTTAGCCCAGGACAAGCATAAGTCAAAAGCTGTATTTTGGAAATTTTAAGTGAGCTGAAAAATCCATATACAAATATAAAAGTTTAAAACTATGTCAGGCCAGTGACTTAAGATTTAACTGGAGCGGCTTAAGATTTAACTACAATGTGAACTAAAATCTACAGAGGATAAGTCAAATAACACTTTTATCAAGTTACATGCCATTTTTAAAATAATAGCTGTAACACTAGAAAGAACTTTGTACTACAATATTCATAAACCAATTAAAAAGGGCAAGTAATTTACAAAAAATTACTCAAAAAGGTTTATGTGCTTGTGAGATTTTGTGTTCTAGCTATGTCAGTTGAGCTAATAAAATATATTGCCTTTCTTTCTGATTTCTGCTGCATGTAATAATTACCATTCACATTGTTATTCTGAGAGCACCTAATAATCAAAAGCACTATTTCTGCCTTTTAATCTCACTAGAATAATAGAAATCTCTTTTGTTCCTGTCCCCCAATTTATCAAATGGGATTGATAGCATTTCCAATTGAGCTTCAGCTGTCTGGCTGTTTCACGTGTGTGCTCAGTGAAAATTTTTTGTCATGCCACCGTCCTGCTATTACACATCAATTATCCAAGCTATTGCTTCCGCTCTCTGTTAGCTCTACCTTATATACTCTCCTTCTGCAGCTCTTGTGTCCAGTTGCCTTTCTTCAAGACTCACAACCTACTCCCACAGTCCTCTGACTTCTTTTTAATCCCCTGTTGCTGATTAATCTCAACTGGGTTATTTATGTATGTCCGTTCTGGCAGTCCCCTCGGCTGTGTTTGCTAATTCTGGTCTGAAATCTGAGTTCTGATTGTTGGTGGGAGGGTTTTCTCTCCCTTGTTATCATCTGAAGTCACCCAGCTAGAAGCTCTCTAGTGCCTTATTTGTCTTTTGTGTTTCATAATTTGCCTTTTGTGTCTATTCTTTGTCTTACTTTCTCCTGCTTTATTTGTCATCTTGGGTTACATGAATAGGGATGTTACACATACAGCAAAATTCTTTAGGCAGAAGCACCCTAAGTGAGATAGGACATGGTCAAATCATGGGTGAAAACGAAGGCTTTTCAAAAGGAGAATGTAGACCAAACAGCAAGAGAAGAGCTGCTGAATATCAATCATTATCCTGCAAAGGAACCATAGGAGGTTCAAATGAAGCTGGAAAACTTCAGCAGGAAAAGCTCCGTAAGAAAGATGTGAGCCTAAGTAAGAGATGGCTGACCAGATTTTTAATGCTTCTCATTCTTCCAATTCCAAGAGAGAGTGATGAAGAAGAAGGTGATAAGCCATAAGGGTTGTTTTGTGCAGGGAAATAATGATAGAAAATACAGCACACTCAGCTGCTCAGAGCAATCAGAAACTCATATTGGAAAAATCTTAAACAGCAGAGGGTTCAGTCAGAGACTATAATTCTTAGAAAACATGTTAGAATTCGTATGAAAAAGCTTTAAGGACTTCCTTTTAATTGACCTTGGATACACACCAGGTCATGGCCTTTTAGGGAATTAGAACCAGAGTGTTCATCAGGGAACAATACAAGTTTAAAAGGTCAAGAACTGATTCCTAACCCTAAGCGCTAATGTTCTCATGTGTGTTTAATATGAACTGGGAAATACTTTGCAATATGCTGTTCTGGAAAAAATTGGAGCAGAAGCCTTAATATGTATTTTTCATATTAAATATGATATTTTGAATATGTTGTTTAGCACCTCCTAAAGTCATAAGAAAAAGTACAAAGTGCCAGACATAGCTATAACCACATGCTTTTTATAATAATGAGATCAATAAAGAGCTGAGGCAAAGCCCTTCCTGATGTGTTGTTGAAAATTTAATTGTGAAGACATTGGTTCCAACTAACTTGTTTTACCAAACCGGAAGGGGGAATGGGTGCAAAGAGTTTCCCACGTTAAATTTAGGAACAGTCAAAATAAAGCAAATGCTAAAATTATCTAATTTACTCCAGGCTTTGTGCAGAAGAATGGCAAGTAATTGTCAATTATGGAGTGGGATTGGAATGCAGGTTGTAGAGGGATAATTAATTGAGAGATATTTCATTTTGATTAGAGTGGCTTGAAAAATTGCCATCTGAAGTGCTTTCAGGCCTGCAGGGTGGTCTGCTGATGATGGGCAAGGGACTGGCATGCAGCACTTTAATGGGCTTATGAGGGGATTAGAATCTATTACATTACTGAAAATGAAATAAAGGATTGAGGAGAAAGAAAGTATGATCAAGACTTAGGTCTCTCTGCTGGGAAACCTGGGATTGTTCCCAGCTTGTACCATGTAGTTCCTGTGTGTTCCTGTGGATCCTGGCATGGAACTAAGGGCTGGATTGCACTATTTTATAGGGGCATTTTGAAGGGCATAAAGCAACTTCCCTACCAGGATAATTATATTAGTGTTCCCGCCATCACTGGTCCAGTTTGGTCATCAGGGGAAAGGGGTAGACAAAAGCATTAGTGGGTTTATTGTTGGTACTTCTCTTTCCATTTCAGCAGGTGGAGTCGAGCTGGTTAGGCTCATCTTCACTGAGTTTTTCTATCCTGCATGTTGACCCCCACCTCAGTTAAAGGGCTGCCAGGAGGAGCTGTGATTCAGCTGGTGCTATAACTCTTATTCAGGGTTTCTGTAAAGCAGCACACATGGTGGAGCCGCCTTCTGTTTCACATCCTTCCTTTCACTGTCTCTTCATAACCCAATAGAATATTTGGAAAAGGTAATACTTAACATCATCTGAGTCTCATTTATCTAGTGCAAAGAACATTGAAATCTTTAGGAAAGAAAGATAGAACATGACTATTAGTTTGCTTAAAATAAACAATTACTAATTTAGCTGAGAGAGCTATTTTCATCTTGTTTTCATTTTGGTAAATAAATAAATTTGGGAACTGAGGCTTTGAGGCAAGGATATACCCTCTTTCCCCCATGTTCTCCCAGTGGAGACTTCAGGATGATTTAGAGCAAGACTCCAAAATGGAAAATGTGGTTGCTGTGAAAAGGCATCATTAATGCAGTATATGGAAGCAGGCTGCCTACCTTCCCGCACAAACCATTTTACCACAAACAGATTCCTGTTCTGACACACAGCTTTCAGCAAAATCAGCTGGCAACTGTTAGCCAGACATGAATGTCTTTGGCATTCAACAAATTACTTGCACATCAGATAGTGCTGATTATAACCGGAAAACAGTATAAATATCACATTTTATATTACACTTGTAAAAATTATTCTTTCCTTTTGGAGTTAGTATACCAAAAAAATTGCTCATTGTGTATGGAGTTCAAGGGGATAAGTCTGTCTGCAAAATTACAAATGAACAAATACTTGTGTCAGTATCATGTTGTTTGGCTAATGCCTTCTTCACTTATCACCTGTTTGCATTGGGCAACTCCTTTGTTCAAATAGAGTTTTAACTTATACTGCATTATGATATATGTATTGATTAACTACAAATCAAATTATACATTTGTCTATATTTTACATTTCTGTAGCCTTTCCTTGCCTTTCTAAAGACATTAATAAATTTCTCAATCAAATTACATTAAGTACCAAATCTTTATAAAATATTTCATATTTTAGTGCTTACAAGGAAAATCCTTTGAAAAGTTCAAATGAATACTTGATTTTCCTAGGGCAGATAAATCCTGATGTTTCTTGTGTTCTTTTCTTCATAACTAGTACTTTTGCTTCATTGAGGCTGCTGGAATGTTTTGAAGGTCAGTAATGCAGAAAGAAAAAGAGGGGCAGCTGTCATGATAAGTAAAGTAGATATCAGAAATTACCATTATTGATAATTTTTTTTTTCTGAGCCCAGAACAGAAGTAAAGGAAAATTTTGAAAACTAAGAACATTAAATGTAAATGGCACCAGTTTATGTATTTTGTCCTTCCTCTTTTCCTTAGCAATTGCAACGCTATCAGGAAAATTCACACTTTTTTCAAGGGGCTGAAAGTTATGTAAAATAGCAAGTGAAAGATAATTGCAGCTGACAAGATCAACATCCTGCCATAGATTTTTTCAAGCCTGTGGCTGAAAACATGGAAAATGGGATAGGTACAACATCTTCTACCATTTCAAAAGTCAAACCATCCTTTAAAGCTGTTCTCTGCCTTTGAAAGGAAAATCTTCTGAATTCCTTAAGTGAGACACATCTTAAACCATATAAACCACTTTCTGTGCTGACAGAATTTAGTTAAAGCTCATTATGTAAAAAGGTACTATAAGGAAACTTTATAGAGTGAATGCTCTTTATAAACTGGAAGCTAAGGTTCAGCCAGTTTCCATTTATCCTCCAGTATTGCCTGCAGCAGTCAAGTAAATTTCATAACAGTCTCTCTCCACCCCAAATGAAAACCATGTGCCTGCTTAATTTTTTACCCCTTTCCTAATCCCTCCATTCAAATCTCTCCTCAGTGCTTTAGAAAACCTTGCAAGCATTGATGGAATTGAGAAGGCAAAGTCAATTCTGGTTCTTATTAATTAGGCCACATTAGCACAAGTACTGTCCTTCCTAAAGAAGTTGAATTGCAGTCAAATTGTCATAGCTTTCCAAAACTAGGACTTTCATTCTCCATAGTGAAATTAACTTAAGCAGTGAAGCAAATAGACAAAGCACTGTGATGTGATAAGTACTTATTTTACTAAAATTGATCTATGGCAAGAAGACTTGATTTTGGGCTTTTTCTTATAGAATATATGAATGTCAACACATTTAGAAATAATGTAGTCATTGCTTATTAGTCAAATAATTTCAGATTATTTTCCCCCTGTTTTCTGTCATTTGGGACTTCTCCTCTAAGAGGAAAACATTTCCTGAACAACCACAGATTTTCTTCATGACCTTATCATGTTAGCACATAAAACTAAGTATCTGCAGGCATAAGCAAAATCAGAAGACATGGCGATGTCTGCTCTTCTTCTAGGTCTTTGTTTTGTCCCTCAGAGAGTGCTACTTCCATTAGAATCATAGAATATCTTGAGTTAGAAGGGATGCACAAGGATCATTGAACTCCAAGTCCTGGCTCTGCACAGGATATCCCACGTGCCTGAGAGCACTTCTTGGACTCTGTCAAGTTTGGTGCTCCATGGGGAGCCTGTTCCAGTGCCCAACCACCCTCTCCGTGAAGAACCTTTTCCTAATATCCAACCTACACCTACCTGACACAACTTCTTGACATTCCTTTGGGCTCTGTTATGGGTCACTATAGAGAAGTGCCTGCCTCTCTGCTTCCCTTCATGAGAAGGCTGTAGATTACTTTGAGGTTTCCTTTCATCCTCCTTGTCTCCAAATTGAACAATACAAATGACCTCAGCCACTTCTCCAATGGTTCCACCATTACACCATTCTCCATCTTCATATCCTCCTTTGGATGCTCTCTAATAGCTTTGTATCTTTGTTATATTGTGGCACTCAAAACTACACACAGCGCTTGAGGCAAGGCCTCCCCAAGTGCAAAGCAGAGTGGTACAATCTCCTCCCTTGCCCAGCTGGCCATGCTGTGCCTGATGCACCCCAGGACACGCTTGGCACTCCTGGCTGCCAGGGCACTGCTGACTCATATCTAATTTGCCATCAACCACGACCCCTAGGCCCCTTTCCTCGAGGCCTCTCATTCCTCGCTTTCCTCTCCAGCCTCTCATTTCCCAGTCTGTCCACATACTCAGGATTGCTCCATTCCAGGTGCAGAATCCAGTACTTGTGTTGGTTCATATGGTTACTAATTTCCCAGCCCTTTACTTTGCCCAGGGCTCTCTGCAGGGCCTTTCTGCCTTTGAGGGAGTCAACAGCTCCTCCCAATTTTATATCACTGGCCATGTTATTTAGTATCCCTTCCAGTCCTTGTATCCAGGTCATTTATGAACATGTTGAAGAGCACAGGGCCAAGGATGGAGCCCCAGTAGTGGCAGGTCACTAGTTACATTCACTGTAACCCTTTGTTACATGCCTGACCCATGTGCCAGTTGCTCACCCCCTGCATGTCATGGTCAACCACTGGCAGCAAACCTCATCGTTTCAATGCTGCCGAATGACATAGATCTTTTATTGACTTTTCAGATTGCTGCGGGAACAAATACTGAGAATGATGGCTCTATTAATCCTTTTTAAGACTGTAATTCAACTTAAAAGTACATTTTACATAAGACTATGTATCTGAAACTCTGCATACAAGGATACACAATTAGCTATATATAAAAGTCTCAAGTATGTAAGAGAAAAAGTCTCAAGAAATTTTTAACAGTATCCCAGAATCAATTTTATGTCTGGTAGAATCCATTAATCAACCAGTGTATTTAAAAATTATGGAGTTGAACTCTTTTGCTCAGATTTCCAACATCTTGATGAGAAAACAACACTTGCGTTTGCCTTTCATTATAACCAGAGTTTAAAACAAGACACCAAAAAGCACTTTATGCCATGAGGACCATGCACCTAACACTGCTATCATACCTAGAGTAACAAGAAGAGGATTCTTCCATCATCGTCAAGTAAAACTAAAAAGAATTCTTACTTTGAGATACCAGACCATACAAGGGGACGATAGGATTGTGAAGAATTTAGGGTTTATTTAATTACATTTAAAGATTAGGAAAAATACTAAAAATATAAGATCATATTCTGAAGCTTCCATTCAGTGTCACAATGAAGAGAAGTTAAAGCTAATAGCGATATTTTTTTTTGATTAGAACTAGCTTTTCTTAATTTTAAGTGTGAATTATGCTATTGCTTGAGTTGAAGTCTAAGTGTTTTTTTTTTTTGTATTATGTTTCTTCCTTGACAGCATTATTGATAGTAATTTTAATTGCTGATTTCTAAACTTCTGTCTTTACATGTGATAGATACTTTTGTTAATCTTTGTGATGATTTTGGGAAGCATTTTGGAGACATATTTACGAAGTTAAAGGGAAAGCTAACTTATCTCTAGTGTTATTTGATCACAACCATCAAATTTTAACATATGGTTCTCCTGTTGTTCTCAAATCGGTTTGCAAGTTTTTGGCATTAAAGAGCAAAAGAAATACACAATTCTAAAGACATTTCAGTACTGCACAGTAGTACAAGGTTGATGAACTATTGTGTGTTGTGTGTTTTGCTATATATAAATCTGATTTCAAAATATAGCAATAACATTTTTCTGGATCATAACCATCAAAAACAATGCTGTTTTGTAAATTTGAAAAATGAAAGTGAACCATTTATAGTGTTATAAAAAGAAGACTTTTTTGCTGTTAGGTTTCTCTTAGTAATTTACTATGAGAAAAAGAACTGGACTAAGAAGTAGTTCTGGAGGGGTTTCTGTGTCCACTCTATTTGCATCTCAAATAATTCTGTGGTTACATATATTTTCTAAGATAAAATAGATGGTTTTAAAGCACTAAATATTTTCAAACCTGTTATTTTATTTCAAATTTGAAATATCAGTTGTTTCTGAACTTAAAACCAGTTTCACACTCTGACAGCTTTTGCAAACAGAAAAGTTTCAGGAGAAAGATTCAGGCAGCTAGCTTCCATGACAATATCACATTGGTTCAACATCACTAGCATAGCAGTACAAAGGAAACATTCTACACGCCTGAAGGATGCTTTTAGCATGTCACTTAGGACTTACACCTAACTAAATAAATGATAATGGACAAAATGTATTTGCTACTCCAGTTTTGCAAGAGACAACTATAAATGTCCATCCTGTTAATTTGTCATTAACAGGCTAAAATGCAAAACCTGACTGAACGGTCTCCCAACGTGTTTTGGGTTTTGCTGTGACTCTTGTTTGCATCAGTAGAAGCAGAATCTATCTTGCCAGCTAATCCGCAAACAGCTACAGAAAATCTTGCACGCTTCTTGTAAAGATCACCAGTAACATATATCCTCTTGTAAAATTATTCCCACTTACAGTAGGAATTAAGCATTTTAAGTCTATTAAGCAAATCTCCATTTAGTATGCTGTGGTTCACATTGTGGAGCTAACTCAGAGAAAGCAGGCTGGATTCTAATTTAATTTTTTTCCTTAAAAGACTGTAATCAAAATTAAACACCTACAATTTAGTAATCAAACAAAAGGTAAATATAAGATAAATATCTTGTAGCTGCAGTTGCGTGTCACACACCTGTGACATTTCTAAATATTTTTTTTGTGTTGGTACCATGTTTCTTAAGTTTGAAAATGGTCCTAGCTTAGTATGATTTAGTTTCATGAAGTTCACCAAGACTTCATCACCTTGAATAGATGAGCAATAATAATACCAACAAAAAAGTGAGCATCAGATTTATGACAGCTCTCTTTTTTTTTATGTCTTCTTGAGTGACGTGTTTATGCAAGACAAATAAGTAAGCTATATCTCCATGAGGCCTACTTGAAAAAACTCCAGATTTTTTCTGGAGATGGAGTATCTCTTTTCTCTTCAAGTATGTGTTGATGGATTAAGAGAGAATGCAGGCAGGTCCCAACTGTCAACTGCCTGTAAGTAGGACTTGACTGAAGTCAGTTTGTCTGACTGACATTTGTTAGTGCTGACAGGGAAAACTGGATTGTACACACATCTGAGCTGTCCTTTAACACATTAGACGCCACCTTTATTCAGGGCCCATTTTCTGAATGCATTACTGCTTTTTCCTTCAACCCAGAGTATTGACTCTAAGCCTGTGAATATTTTATTATGTATAAAAAGGAAACAACTGAAAAAGAACATCTGTGTCAATGGATACATAGAAGTAGTGACAGTGCATCCCAGAAGCACTGAGGATTTTATTGTATTGTGAAAATTCATTCTGGCGGCCTGTCTCACCTCTGCTGCTGTAAATCAGAAGGCAGATGACTAACGTCCAGTGAACTGAAACCAGCCCAACACAATATCCTTTATGTATCTTTTAGTGTCCCTTGTGCCTTTTATTCTGAAAAATTGTGGAAATATTATTTTCCACATTTTGCAGATGAGGAATTGATAAACGTAGCCCTGGATACATCTCAGTACTAAACTAAGCATTTATGTGAGCTATATTCTTATTTTAAGATCACTCCATCATTAATGGGGTAATGTCATAATTATAGTAATGATAATTGTAGTCTATTAGCAAAGTCATAATTACTCTCTGAATGTGTCTTTCTCTGTTGCCTATATTAGGGAAATGTGTTTACCATCCTGCAGTCCTCAGTCAAGTGTTTAATGTTAGGTGAAGTGAATATGGGTCATATGGTTAATTTCCAAAATCATCCTATACATGCATGGCAGAGAAGAAATCCCAAAATGTGAGTCCATTTTTTAAATGAGAAATCCTTCCTTTGACTGTCTTTTCTAATTCACCAGGTTGCATATTCCATTGCAGTCTATATCAGTAGTAACAGCTAATTAATTTCATGTGGCAATGGTGTTTTAATAATTTCTGGTTTTCTGTAATTGGAGGATGGGCTGAGTCAGGCCAACAATAATCATCTTTCAGTATTCTGTTGAATACTGGCAGCTGTATTCAGGACACTAAGGAATGCATGAATAAAAGCCCAGATTTTTAGTTTTTCCAAAAGAATATTTCTTCTGGTATACAATTGAAGTAAAGGATAAAGACATGTTGGAATAATTTTTTTTCTTCTGTTTATCTAAACTAAATGGTGGTATTGAATGAATGAGAAAGTGTTTGCAGACATACTATTTCTGTAGAAAAAAAAAGTCTGTCTAAGGGAATTTAGTTTATATATTTTTACTAAGAAATTATGCTACAACTTTTATGCGAATGGATTTCCAGTAGGTCTCTGACATGATTGAGTCCTCAAGGGAAATACTATGATATTGGGCTTTTACATAATCTCAGAACCTACATGCTAGAGGTGGATCACACCACTGAAAAATCCTTCTGTACTGTGATAAAACAAGATTGTTTTATGAAGTGCCTTTTCTCATTTTTAACTTAGTTTTAGACTTAAAATTTCTGTCCACCTAAAAAGGACAGGTCGATCTTAGCAGCAGAAAATTAAAATAGTTTTTCCTATTTAAATTTCATAGTTTTACATACCAGTGCATCTTCCTAACTTCGTGTTCTTTATCTCCAGTTACTGTTACTACTCTTTAAATATTTTAATATTTTAAAATGTTTAAATACTTCTTCTGTGACTCTAATATATCAAGAGAAGGGCACTGATGCTTGTAGGAATGTCCTCTGAGGAAGCTGCTGAGGGCACTGGGCTAGTGTGGTTTGGAGAGGAGGAGGCTGAGGGGTCACCTTGCTGCTCCCTACAGCTTCCAGAGAAAGGGAAGTGGAGAGGAAGGTGCTGAGCTCTTCTCAGCTTCTCAGTGCCAGGAAATGTAGGGAATGGCTCAAAGTCGCATCCATTAGGATTTGGATTTGATATGAAGAAACATTTCATGACCCAGAAGGTGGCCAAAACCTGGAATAAACTTCCTGGAGAGGTGACTGACCATGCTCAGCCTATGTCCATGCTGAAGAGGTATTTGGACAGTGCCCCTAAATCCATGCTTTAACTTTGGTCAGCCCTGAAATGGTCAGGCAGTGGGACTAGATGGGTATGGGATCGATCCCTAAGACACCCAGGCGAACTATTTGGTGCCTGTGTTTGTGCAAATTTGTGTAAGATTTTAAGTGGAAAAATATGTCCTTAGTATTTTCCTTTTTCTGTTTCCATCTTAGTCTCTCAGCTTCTCTAGAAATTTGTGTTACAAAGTTCATTGGGAGCATCATATTTAAAAACCAGTGTTGTATTTTTGCTCACAGTTGCATATGTAGTATTCACATCCTAGTAGCTTTTTACATTAAATTCTTGCAGATCATCAAATGCATATCAATGACCAAATAACTGTGAAATGTAGTATTTTCAAAAATATGTTTTGGGTGGTTTTTTTAAATGATATGTTTCTGAAAGAAATCACTTCTTTTTTGTAAACACTCATAGACCTGAAATACAATCCTAGCTTTAGTTTCTTTTTGCTTTACTGAAACTTGGAGAGAAATTTTATGGTTGGGTAATAAAATTAGTAACTAAATGCTAATGATAAAAAAGTGGATGACGGTAGTTAAGTACTGAACTGCTGGAAAGGAGTTGAAGATACTGATACAAAGTGGGAACTTACTCTTCACCTTCTCCATATACATCTTGCACCTAGCATTCATGAATCCCAGTTCCCTTGGTGTTAGGCATGGTTAGGAGTTCTTTGTCTTAAGAGGATTTGTTACAAAGGCTAATGTTAACAAGGCAGAATATAAATCAGGAAAAATCTCCATGTGCCAAGAGTTTCTGTTGATGAAAGTTCCTTTGACTGCCCAGGACATCTAGCAACACTCAACAGCATCTATAGTTTACCGGTGTTGTCTGCACATGTTGCTATACAGAATTCTTTTGACTTAATTTAAAATACTGTGTTTCAAACCGCAGTCACAGTTCCTTTTCTAAAGGGCTACAAAGGTCAGTGCAAGACTAAGCAGGAATAAACCACTTATGAGAGGAGTGGTGAATCTCTGCCTTTAGTAGACTGAGGGTGTGCAGGGAGATGGTCTCTTCTGGATATACTTTATAATACTAAGCAGGTGCCACTGTTAAGTGACATTCCTCTGAGGATGGACAAGTTTTTCAGTCCTGGGAAGGGTTAAGTACTCTGAGCTGACAGACGAGCTCTAACAAAACAATGATGTATAAACAAACCATAACACTTACATGGGAAGTGAAAGATGGATGGAATACTTAAAAGAAGGCTCTTGGGAACTCAGTGTGGTGTGCAAGGTCAGAATATGTATACTGACTATGTATATTGTATTTGGCAAAACAAGTGAGGCTCCTAAGGACCATCAAAAATCAAGTGATATTTTAGCATAATGTACAATGCTGTTGTTTTAAGGTTCCTATGCTCACTATTATCCTGATATTAAATTTGTGAATTTTTGAGGCTTTCTGTGTATTGAGATATCTTTTATGTCTATAAGTTTATTCTTGCCATAACATGCACACCTATCTGTAAAAACACGTGATTTCTGTAACAACTCTTAGTAGTGTTCACTGTGAAGTTTGGTTGAAGATTGTACATTTTGAAAAAACAATTCCCTTACATGGTGGACAAACACCTCAGTTATTTTTAAATTTAGAGTTGCATCTGCATGTCAATTATTTCAATACCATGTGGCAAAAAGTGGCTTCTGAAAAATCTGTTACCCAAAACCCTATCAGAATTTTCTCTTCGTCATCTCCATAAACAGGTTTATATATGATCCTTGATGAATGTAACAAACATTCACAGAGTTGTTATGAAAACAATGGCAGTGGAAAGGTTCTTGGTATTTTTACCCCATCAGACTCCCACTTACGGCACACAGTGCTTGCAGGTGTGGCAGTCCTAGCTTATTATCAGTGTAATATAAGTTAGCAAATACACTTGCATTTCATTAACAAGTCAGTTTCCACAAAAGAAAACATCTGGAAACTTATTTTTTTATTTTTTGATATGAGGTAAATTACAATGAAATAAAATAAAGCCTTTCATGAGACATTCTGGACACTAAAATGATATAATCTATGTACAGTCCAGGACACTCTTCTTAATTTTTACATTCACTTGCATCTTTAAAAATTACTTGTAATTAGGTTTTTCCAAGTTTTTATTTCAGCGAAACTACAAACATAACATTTAAATGCTGAATATAGTATTTGTAATAATCCTAAGTAGAAAAAATATTATCAAAAGCCAGGAATTTTTAACACCATTGCTAGCAGAAAATTTCTGGCAATTCTGGCTGGAACAAGGAAGAAAACAGTCAGTATTCCAGACTGTTGCAATAATAAAATCAATCTGTTTTTGTAGCACCAGGTGATCAATGGGGAGTTATCAGTGTTAGGAAAGCTATGCTGTAGCTGGAGAGAGACTCTTTGATCGCAGAGCCAGTGGTTTGAATACAGCCACACCCTGTCTTGGTACCAGCATGAGCCAGGTCTTATATCCAAGTAGCAGTACAGCCAACCATCTTTGCTAAAATATTTCTGTGAATTTACACATTCAAACCCACCAAAAGTATGGTTTTACAATCACATCCATTCTCAGGGAAAAAGCACATCTGAAAAATATATGTATTTTTACAAATAAGGACAGATTGTTTCCTCTGCCACGTCTCCAGACTGATGGTGCAAGAAGATGTCAGGGAACTCTACTTGGTCATCTGGGGGAAGCAACCTGATTTTTTAGCACCCAGACAGCCCCTTGAAATCAAGGTCAGATCTGCAACCTTTAAAATCGGAGAATTTATGCAATTGAATACAGACTTATATCCATGCATTTTTGTAAATTTTGGCCCAAGTTATAAATATTTATTCTCTTAATCTCCTTGCTATTTGTTGCAAATATTGAACATATCGCATGCTAAAAAACCCCTTGGGAATACTTCCTTCTCCGCAAAATTTAAAATCCTCATTCTTTACTGTAATATGGTCTGCTAATATTATTTTACTCTCATTACTTTTCAATACATCTGATGAAAACATAGAAGATTTATATAGACTTATTTAGCAGCTTTCTCATATTTACTTAGACTGTGAGGTGTAAATTGAATTTAGTATTTTTCCTCAAAGTATGTGTTGATGAGTAGACAATGGCAAAAGTGTTTCTGCTCTGTCAGAAAAGCTTTCCATTGTTTAATACTTTTTGGATTGTTTAATGTCTCTTTTGTGCATTATACTGTGGCTGATTAAGCACTAAGGACCTTTTTAATTTTGTAGCAGGAGGTTCTAGGGGAAGCAGAACATTAATATGAGAACTATTCTCAGTGTCAGAGTCATATCTAACTTCAATTATTTTGAAGTTGAAATTTGACTTTGAAATTTTACTCTGAATTTGAAAGATGATTTAGGAAATTGAATTACTGAAGAATTGCCTGTTCATATTGACCTCAGGAATAGTTTGCTGAGTAGATTCTCAGGATGGAAGAAGGTGAATCTCTGAAGAGCAGACTTTCATAGGGTGCCTGAGAAGAGGTCACTGTAGTGGGCATATTCTGTTCCAGTATTACAAACCATTAAAATAATCCTGGAAACTAATCCAGTTTTACCAGCTTTATACTCCTTTCTGAACTGAGGTCTAATTTTAGTCTAATGTGCAGGTTTCATAATTTCAGATCTTTGATATTTCAGTTAATGGATGACAAATAGGATCTCCACTGGGATACTTACACAGAGGTTTGTGGAGAAAGAACCTCTGTAGAAGGAGTTATCTAGAAGAGTAATAAGAATAGATTGCTGGTGTGGGAAATTAGCGAGTGTGAGCTCATGCAGGAGTTGAGAAAAAGCTTATATATGAGGGTTCACACCATTTTAAGACATCTGTTAGTGATGTCAGTCATTAAAAAAGTGTACAGGACAAGAATCAAATGTGCAGGAAAACAGAAAGAGAAGAAATTCTGGAAAGGTAAGACATTGTCAAATTTTAGAGTTAAATAAAAAATGATCTGCCCAACTCTCTGGTTCCCCAGATATATACAAAACCTATACATATCTCTATACCAACATGACCTGTGTAAGATTAAAAAAGGTCACTAGAAATTCTTGGCAAAGAAGAAGTATCTTGACATAGTAGCCATTACTGAAGAACACCAAAATGACAAAAATCAATAGGAATGTGTAATACCTGCTCTAAACTGAACAGGATGGACAGATTGGGTCATAGAGCTGGGGGAGCTATATTAGGGCTATACTGTTGAGCCTTCTAATCAGGAAAGAGATATTGAGTCCAAAATGTTGAAGGAGATAAAAGAATCCTCTAAGCCTAATGAAGTAGTAATGATGGGCGAAATCAACTGCCTTCAGCTGGTCAAAGGTCACTTTTGGATAGAGTGTAAGGGAAGCAATTTCTCATCACTCTCGGCGATTGCCTTTGGAAATGTTTAGTTCTAGAGTATGCAAATGGAAGTTCTTGACTTAAGTGACATAGCAGAATGCAGGTAAGAAGCTCTTAACTCCTGTATCAGAATGCACCTTTTTGGATTAAAGTCATGGCTACTGTAAAACCTAAATGCAATGTTGAAGAGCCAATAGCTAGTTTGTAGAACCAGTGTTAGGCTAGGGGATATAAAACCTCTTTAGACAAGAGATAAAAAGGTAAGGAAATGAAATTTTGATAATCAAGAAGGAATCTAGGTGAAGTGTTCTGTAGTAGAACAAGAGACACAGCAGAAAAAGATGAAGTATTTGAATAATGTGACATGGATCAGGATAAAGATGTATGCAGCAGGCCTCAAAACCCCATTCCCAGGGATGTCAGTAAAAAGTAATTTTGTCTATAGCATATAGTAGTGAATAATTCTGAAGCTGTGACATATGAAAGACTTTGTCAAAGCTATCACCTCACATGCACAAAAAACCCAACAAATTTGGTGAAGAAAACAGACTGTAAGACACTGGCCTACAGAAAGCAGCAGTGGAGAATAGGGACATTCCAATGAACTGTAATTTTCCTGTGTGTATTCCTATAGTATCACAGACGTGGTGCTAGGGACCTAAGGGACTATAACATACTCACAGCATGCCCTGTGTCAGAATAAGGGAATGGGAGAAAAGAGGTAAATTAATAGGCAATTGGAAACAACAAAGCCAGATTTTATTAATTCAAAAATTTGTTAAGAAAGCAGCTTTTCTTTAAATTCTGTCCTGTTTCATGAAATGGTAAGAAACTTCAAATATGAGAGATAGATGAAGGTAAATGGAGATAGATGTGATTCATTAATACAATGCTTAGATATAGTAGAGAGTCAATACCTTCTCCAAGTGACCCTTGCATATTAGAAACTGTGTTTGGAAAGAAAAATAATAAAGTTATTAGTGATGAAAGAAGAATAGTAAAGTTATTAGTGATGAGAGACAAACTTTGCATCAGAACTTGAATATACTGGGATTTCTGCTTTGTGAAAAAAAGTGGAGGGGAAACATGCTGACATGCAAACCATTCTGTTGCGCAGCAACATTCTAGGAATACAAGACCAAGCAAAACCAGGCATCAGATGGGAATATATTTAATATCCTTTCAAAATTTTGAATGACTTGAAATATTTTTATTTGGAAAGGGGTACTTTTAGGATGTGGGATGCAATTCCAGTATGGCATTTTCTTCACATCACATGCTGTTACTTCTTCAGGGGGTGTTTATGGCCATTGCTCTATGTTCAGCATGTATAGGGAAAACTATTATTACTTTTTTTGTGGTTTGGAAGCATGAGTAGTAATTACATTTACCAACAACCAGCTATCTTGTGGCTACAAAAATGTGGAGAAAATGGTTACATCATTTCCTTTGTGGCCCTGAAAATCTTTTTCATTAAACTCTAGATGAATCTGTGAAAGAGTAGTACCTGTACAAATGCATATTTTGAGTGCATAGCTCCAAATTAAATAGAACTTTTAAAATTTGGATCAGGGAAAGAGGGAGGTGAGAGCTACAAAGTTTGATATGTTTCTGATTCCAGGATCTCCTTTGATAGGGATTTGGAAGCTTACCTTAGGTTAAATTGAAATAGGTAGACTTGAAACTTTGCAGGCAGTTTTAAGAGGAAACCATGTTGTCATGAGTGGTTAGTTACATGTGTCATTAAAGTTGAAGTTACGTCTGTATTTGGAATAAAATAAAATGGTATCACAGAATCAATCAATTAGGTTGAAAAAGACCTCTGAGATCATAAGTCCGAAGACCATCATGTCAACTGTATCAGGTTCAGTCTTTCCTTAAACACCTCCAGGGACAGTGGCTCGACCACCTCCCTGGGCAGCCCTTGTCAATATCTAGTCACTCTTTCTTTGAAGAAATACATCCCAGTGTCCAGCCTAAACCTACCCTGGAGCAGCTTGAGACTGTCCTCCTGTCACTGGTTACTCTGGGAGAAGAGGCCAACCCTCACCTGACTGCATCTTCTTTTCAGGTAGTTATAGGGCTCCCCTGAGTGTGCTTATCTCCAGGATTGACAGCCCCAGCTCCCTCAGCTGCTCCTCACAGGTCTTGTGCTCTAGATACTTCATCAGTCTTATTGCCCTTCTCTAGACTCGTTCCACTACNACCACCTCCCTGGGCAGCCCTTGTCAATATCTAGTCACTCTTTCTTTGAAGAAATACATCCCAGTGTCCAGCCTAAACCTACCCTGGAGCAGCTTGAGACTGTCCTCCTGTCACTGGTTACTCTGGGAGAAGAGGCCAACCCTCACCTGACTGCATCTTCTTTTCAGGTAGTTATAGGTCTCCCCTGAGTGTGCTTATCTCCAGGATTGACAGCCCCAGCTCCCTCAGCTGCTCCTCACAGGTCTTGTGCTCTAGATACTTCATCAGTCTTATTGCCCTTCTCTAGACTCGTTCCACTACCTCAATGTCCTTCCTAAATTGAGGGGCCCAGAACTGGACACAGTACTCAAGGTGCAGCCTCACCAGTGCCGAAGAATCATTTCCCTACACAGGGGAAGAATCATTTCCCTANGAAGAGGCCAACCCTCACCTGACTGCATCTTCTTTTCAGGTAGTTATAGGTCTCCCCTGAGTGTGCTTATCTCCAGGATTGACAGCCCCAGCTCCCTCAGCTGCTCCTCACAGGTCTTGTGCTCTAGATACTTCATCAGTCTTATTGCCCTTCTCTAGACTCGTTCCACTACCTCAATGTCCTTCCTAAATTGAGGGGCCCAGAACTGGACACAGTACTCAAGGTGCAGCCTCACCAGTGCCGAAGAATCATTTCCCTACACAGGGGAAGAATCATTTCCCTACTCCTGCTGGCCACACTGTTCCTGATACATATTAAAAAGTTTGTACTGAAAGACTGGAGACTGTACTTCTGATTTCTTTACAGTGATTTCACTGTAAAATGCCTCCCACGCATTATTTGATACAAAAAATCTCATGTGGTAACAGATCATATAGTATTTCTACCCTGCAAAATAAGCCAAATGGAAAAATAAATTTAAAATTTGATCTATTGATTACCCTTATCTTTAACATGATTTTCTTGGTTCATCAGTTCCTTATGAACTCAGGTGAATACAGACACAGTAGCGGGCTCTACCACATCAGAAATGTCATGACCATTTCAGCTATACAAGACAATGGAGGAGAAAGCTGTTGAGTTGTGTCTCTTCTTCCTTTGGTTTTCCTTGTCTTTGATGATAAAGGATGTGAATGTTGTATTCTCCCAGGGGTAGAATGCAGTAATTCTTCATGTTTTTTAGGAATGCACATGAGAAGTTGGTGAAGTTTTTTTCAATTTGTTTTTGGGAATCCTAATAGTGGGATGCATGGAATGGGAAATTACACAGTTATTTTAAACAGTGTTGCTGATGTAGGGGAAAAACCCCCCTAGCTGTTGACCAGTCATTGCTTGGTGATTGTTGTCTTCAAAAGAAAAGTTGAAACTGAGTATATAAATATATACTTAATCATTGTAGAAAATAAGATTAATAGCAATTTCAGTGTTTTGAGGTAAAGAATATATCTAAGAGGAAAATCCAACACTGTATTAATAAGGAAAATAATAATGAAGCTTGACTGCATCTTAAGAAATTCTTTTAAAAGAAGTAGTGGTGATTCTCAAAGATACTTCAGGGGTTTTGTAGTTCATCCTGTAAAGAAAAGAGATCCAGAATTTGAGTCTAACGAAAAAAAGTCTTTAAACAGCAATTTAGGTCTGTCTTATGAGAATGAGAATTTAGGGACTCAGAACATAGAAAAACATGATTTTTGTGGAGCCCTGAGTAGCTACTGGACAATTTGTCTGCTTTTCTTTAAAGAAATTGAGACACTTTTAGGTACATGCTTTAACTTGCCTTCTAAAGAACTGCTTTTTCACCTGAGCATGCTGTGGATTTCAAGTTCAAATGAATGTGTCTTCTTGTGTACAGGTCCCAAATAACCAATTAAATGCATAAAGCAAGCTTGTGTAAGTAAGGTGTGGAGAAAGGAAGCCAAACTTTCAATACTGTTTTATTAGGGGCATGACTGGAAAGATTCTAAATATGAATTAAAAGAAGCAATCATATTTTCTAGTTCTGTCATTTAGAAAAACAATTCTGGATGTCTCACTTGAATGTCTACCAAAATTGCCTTTAACCTTCTGAAAGAGAAATAGAACTAATGATTTGGTATACTGCCAAGCAATTAGACCAGTGAAGATACATTGTTCCACCAGCATCTATTATCGGAAATATCTGGATTTCTAAATGTCAGCTAAATAGGTTCCTCCCACAAGCTAAGAGACACCTGTTCAGGAATGGGAATTTTTTAAGCAGACCATTCTACACGCATACAGGGTTCACAAGATTTGACCTGGAAAGAATGGTTAAAGGAATTAGTTTTGTTTAGTCTAGAAAAGAGCAGACTGAGGGAGGATGTGATTACAATCTTCCAGTACCTAAAAGTATGTTATAAAGATGATAGTGACTGGTTTTCTATGTTCAGTTTGGGAAAAGTCAAAAATAAAGATGTTTAATAGACAGACTATGTATCAGGAGTAAAATTTCTCGCAATAAAAATGCAGAATAAGGTGCAGCCTACATAAGAAAATTCTCATCTTATTAACTTGAAATTTTAAAGATTAATTAGACCAACACTTGTCATTAATAGTCAAAGTTGCTAGTGTTGTTCATGGTGCAAGGGGAATAGGTAGATGTATTACATGATCACTTAAAAGACTTTTCCCATGTTTCATTTCCTATAGCTGATACATTTGGCAAGACATTCTAGACTTAGGATATGTTACACTGGATATAAAAATAACTGCCTAGTGGGTGGCTGTTTATTTTTTAAAATAATTCTGATTATATGATTAGGGTAACAGTGTTACCAGAATAATAGGTAAATACATTATAAATATTGTTCAGTGGCGTTGGGTGCAGAATTATATAAGCAAGAGCAGTGAGTTTGCTATTATGAATATCTTTTTCTTTGTTACTTGACAATTCTGGTATCACACATTGTTTTCTGGCTAAGGTTAATAACAAGGATCTGAAAATTGTGATGAATAATCATCCCATATAGATATACACAGGGCTTGAAGCATGGCATATCCACTCAAAAGAACATAAAAACCATCAAAATTATTTAATCTTTCCAAAATGTTTGTAAAAGCTACTAAGACAGCATTTCGCAGTATGATCCATCACAAGCTCAAAACTAACAGTGCAAAACCAAACAAGTGAACATAGTTAATGTACAGGCCATTAGTACATATTGCAGGTTAATATGAATGGGTGTGAAGGTTTTAATAGACATTCTGTGTTGGTACCAGTTGTCTGTTGGTGGTTGAAATTGTAACATGCTTACAGCTCAGTTTCCTATGTTTGATGATGGCTATAAGAGCTTAATGATGCATTAGACCAATGGTGTGTGCAGTCTTAATTTATTTAGCTCCATAAATAAAAAGTAGTGTCAAATATCAAAGCTTTCATTTTACAAATTAAGCAGACCGCCTGTGTTGTAGCTCCTTGTATTTTCAGAGAGTCTGTAAAAGAACATGATAATGTTTATAATTTTTTTCCCTCTTGAATTTAGGAACTGATTGTATTTTATATTACATACTCTTTTTTTTGTCTTGTTTTGTTTTGTTTTGTTTTCCTAGGTACTGCACAATGGACTTGTGATGGAAATGAATCATCCAACAGCTGGGAAGATAGCTGTTCCAGGTTAGATGTTTAATCCTTTTTGCTAAATTAAATGCTACATGACATCCTGAGTAGTTCCAGAACTCAGCTGAGGACATGACGCATCTTCACATTTCACTCGAATAAAAGTTTAGCCAGGCTGGCATTTGTGCTCACAGTCATTCCAGTAGCAAAAAAAAATGAGTTAAAATGTGTGTCAGAATAGCTTCTGGTTTCCACTGGTCAGTTGTCATAACATGAACATGAATTTGATAATGTTTGCAAACTCCCACTGCTAGAAATGTTACTGCTAAATCATCTACTTGAATATATGAATCTGTTTTTGATTTAGTTTGATTTTGCAAGTTACCCAGGCTTCTTTTAGTGATATTTCTGTTTAAAAGAAAAAGAAAAAAAAAAAAAAGGAAGAAGAAAGGGGGGAAATTTGTACTGAAGACTTAATGAAGTTCTGTCATAATGAAGTCTTAAATAGCTATTTTGTACTTCCAAAGAATACAGAAGTGTATACAAAAGTAATGAACTAGTCTCTTCTCTTTACAGCTCTAAATGGATCTGGAAATGGTATAGTTTTCCTTCCATTAGACTTAGTTATGTAATGGGGTTAAGTTCAACCAGAGCCATTATGAACATACAGATTCTTGCAGCTGGTTTGGTTTTGATAATTGATCCTTATCTGATAACCTGTTAGCTGTTGGGTCAATTTTTCTGCTTCTCTCTGCTTTTCTTTCTCCAAGGACACATTGAGAATTGTTTCCTCCTTCATTCAAAGCACAATGTCATGTCCATTTTTTTAAGAACTTGCCCTTACGTTGTGATTTTCTGTGCCAGTTCCACCCTCTCACATTGCATCCAGTTGTCATCAATTTCAGTTGACTTGAACACATGTAGTGTTAAGAAGAATTTGACCCATAAAATTTTTCTTAATTTGCACATCCTGAAATCATACTGGGATGCAGAAAGAATTATTTGAAAACCAATCCTATATTAGGTCATGTTTTCTTCATGAATAGAGGGGGGGTGTGTGTGTATCTATATGGTCCATATTTGCTCTTTATCACAGTTTGCATTCCACATTTGGTCTCACGAGATTTGAATGTTTGGTTGAATATATTAAAAAATGCTTCTCTAATTTAGATGCACATATCTGGAAATAGCATTTTTTCTTTTTTGGTTTTTGTTTTGTTTTGTTTTGTTTTTGTTTGTTTGTTTGTTTGTTTGTTTGTTTTTTTCCTACAGAAAAGTAATTTACCCAAAATGAAAAGACAAATGAATGGTTTTTGACTTAATTCTTTTTTAAGAAGTAGAAATAACAACCTTACAGATGGCAGAGGAAGTGTGTAAGGTTTTCACGTTGCATACAATTTATAATCTATCTTAGAGAAAGCAAATACTCCTTAAGGGGATAACTTAAACTGCAAGAAGAGGAAAGAGATGAAAGGAATGTTCTAATGTCTGTCAGCAGTGATAGAATGTATTGTCAAGAGAGTGAGTTTTTACATAGGTAAGCCATAGTACTTCCCAAATCCTTAGTTATTTTTTATTTTATTAAACTAGTGACACTGCACTAAACTAAAATAAATCATCTTAGTCCTTAATGGTTTGCCATTTAGGTGGACTTCTATGAAGAGTTTCTTGTATTGAAACAGATGGCTGAAATGATTATTGGATATTTGAGCAGGAAAAGTAGAATTCCTTCCTTTCCCTTCATGGGAGGATAAGGAGGGGAGAGACAGGGGTGGAGAGGGGGAAGAACACGCATTCAGTGTAAGCAGAATGGATCTACTGATATCACTGGAAAGACAGTGCATTGCTCTGTCCCAAAACTAAAGTGAATTTGGCCACTGTTGATGATAGGTAATAGAAATAACCTGGATTTGTCCTGCTCAATGATGTATCTGAAAAGTACAGGGAAAAGTGTGCAATGAAAGCCTACAGTAGATTATTTCTTCCCAGTGACAGTTAAAAATAGAAGTTGGTTTTTCTTTTAATGTGGTTATATTTTAATATCTTGTATTTGGTAGAGAACAAGTTTACAAAGCTCTCAGTTTCTGTCTCAGGATTACTTATTAAGGGAAATTAAGTTATTAATGTGAATGTTGAAATTGAATAAGCTGAAACTGTTTTTCTTTAAAGAGACTGGGCAGATTGTAATCCCAAAATAAAAATAGATGGCTGTTATTTCTTAACCATATAAGCCAGTTTTTAATATGTCCTTTAGTAATTGAATTGGACATCACACTTGAGGCTCTTGATAGAGATCTGACTTTTGCTGCCAAGTAAAGTCGTGAGTGCAGTGACAGGCACTTATTAAGTGAAGTACGCTGGCAGATTTTAGCTCCACGTATCACAGGTGTCTAGCATACTGATTTGTGTCTAGCATACTGATTTGCATGTGTCCTTCTCCAGGTTTGTCCCCAGTTTGAGAATCGATCCAAATCTGTGTATGAATCCTCCACTGTAGGTCTTGCAGCTTGAAACTGAGAGATTTTGCCATTGACATGAGTATAGGCTACATTTTTAATGTTGGACTTGGTAATTAATACTCCTCCTTTGCTTAAATATCTTTTGATACAGTTATTGAATTTGGTTCTTTCCCCACCTTTTCCCCCTTGCTATTTTTGTGATTCCCAGCTTAAGGTATACTGTGTGCTGAAGTGCATTATAGGGTACTGGTGAAAAGGGAGTGGGAGAAGTTGTACTACAAAGAACATTTTTCTAGTAATTTTTCTTTTCTAGTAATTTTTCTTTTCTTTTCAGAATGTATCTTTATGGTATGAGAGAAAGATCCTGCATTTTGATATCTCTTGTTTCAAGTATTCATGAAAAATGTCTATGCACAAATACATTGTATTGCTGTTACTAGTATCAAGATATCTCAGATTCAAGAATGAATGTGAAAAAGAGAGTACATTGTCTCTAAGAGTGACTCTGTAAAAGATTGTGAGAGCATTCCGAAGAAAAATGTGGTTCTGTGGTAGTTCAGTGGTTTCATTAGGGTAGTGTTTTACCTATATAATTCCGTATATTCATGTCATGATGTTATTCTAGAACTGACATATACATACACTTGACATATCTTAAATAGAATGCCCAACACTGTGAGAGAGTCCTGCTTGAGTCATTCTTGCCAGAACTGGTTCATCTGATTGTAGGGCTGAACTAATGAGTGTTCTCTGGTTTTGTGCCTGAAGGCAAGTTAACCATTTTTGTTTAGGGGAGTGCTCCAAAGATGATAAGAAGCTGGAGCACCTCAGCTGGAAATGTAGAGCCAGGGGAAAAGGCAGCCTCAGGAGAGCCTGTCAAAATCCCTCCAGTACCTACAGGAAGATTATCAGTGTGAAGAGCTGGGTT
The DNA here is from genome assembly GCA_013397195.1 of Hylia prasina. NCBI lineage: Eukaryota > Metazoa > Chordata > Aves > Passeriformes > Sylviidae > Hylia > Hylia prasina. The sequence continues at coordinate 153,114 of VYXD01013657.1, read as the reverse complement.
CTTCATAGCAGTGCATGTTGGGAGGATGATGGACAAAAGAGATTCAGCCTGTACATCATGAAAATCTTTTTCATCGTGACAACAGCCAGGCAGTGAAACAGGTTGCCCAGAGAGGTCTGAATACTCTGTTCTTAGACATTTTCAAGGAGCAGCTAGGTGAAGCCAGAGGCAATCTGATCTGACCTAGGACATGACTCTGACCTAATCCAAGTAAGAGTAGAGTCCTCTTGAAGTGCTTTCCAACTTTCATTATGTTCTTATTCTGTGATTAACATTAGTATCTCTTCCTCAGCTTTGTTAGATCTGTAGGAGAAATGACACACTTTAATCAAATGAGAAATGCAGAGCACAGAAAGTACTACTGGGGACAAAAAAATAATATTTTATACATTCAGCATCAATCTGCCAGATTGAAGATGATGCTGGATGGCACAGAGACACTACAGGTAAGTAAAGGGACAAAATTTTGAGAAGTTTTAGCATCTGGGCTAATCTTGAACTACTTTGACAACAAGTAATGGACCTCACAAAGAGTGGTAGTATGTGGACTTCTGGAAACCACTGAGTATTCTGAATGTCAGTATGGAGCACAATGGGTGCTCCCAACACATACTGATTATATAGAAAAAAATATACAATCTTTCCCAAACCTATTCAATTACAGTCCACTTATATGGTTTAGGAAACTCAGATAATAATATACCCAGTTTCTGCACTATCTAATCTCTAATGTTGACTTTTAAAGGCTGCTGGTTGTTTTTTAAAGTGTTTGCAATGTTATTTTTTTTTAATGAAAAAACTACAATGTATTCAGCTGTCCCTAACAAACTATCCTTTTTAAAATTTATTATCTAGCAGGAACCTTTGTGAGCTAAATTTAATTTCTGACCCCTTCCAAGCCTTAGCAAACTGGGGATTTGTATATAAGCCTTGATTTCGGAATCATCTCTGATCAAACAGGAAAAAATATAACTGTAGAAATCTGCGTAAATCACCTCTTCCAGACAAAACAAATATTCTTAGTTTTGATAATGTTTATGTTGTATGTTATTCTCATCCCCATTTCCTGAGTTGATAAACACAATGCCTGTCCTTTGGCCCATGATGTGCATCAAGGATGACTTTATTGCTCAGAAAGGCCAATTTCATACCTGGCTTAATAATTTCCTTCTGTGCTCTGGAGATAAAGTTTTGGGGGACTATTCCAAGCTCAGTTAGGAAAAGTAGTGCAGGATTCCTCCTTGACATAGACTTCTTGGACTGAATTCAGGCAACTTATGTTAATTAATCAACCCTCTCGGGAGAAATGTCCCTGTTTTTCTGGTCTTCTCCTGTCACTGTGCATTAGAAATATACTACTGAAACAGGAAGAAATTTTTTTTTTAGAGGTAGGCTTTTCCTGTTGTATGATTACTTAAATGGTGTCATGGTTCTGTGGAGACTAATTGTGATCAATCTCTTAGAAGAATGGTTTTAAAATATAAGACAAAGAGGCAAGAAATCTAATAGGACTTCCCTATTGTGCCACAGATTTCTTCCTTAACCTCAGACAAATCACTCTGTCTTACCAAACTAATTGTTTGGAGTTTTTTGGATCTTGGTTAATAGTTGAAAACTACTTTGATTCCTCAGGGAAGGAATTTCTTGGGAAAACTCTGTTATTTTAAATATTTATTTTTATTTGTTATGTATGTATTTATACCTATTTTCTTCATGTACATGGAAGACTGGTTGTAGTTAAGGAAACAATAGTGGTGTGTATTTGGTCAGAGCATTTCAATACAGGGAGCAAATATGGCTGTGTGATACATGCAATCTTTTTTGACCATTTAATGTAAGTGTAGTAGAGGAAGCTTCAGTAGGACTACGTATAAAGCAGAGAAAAGTGACTTCCTCATGGAGGAAGTTTGCAGGAAATTAAGGAAGTCTGTACTCCAATCCATTATTTCCTGCAGCTAGGATATCATTCAATATAACAACAACAACATAAAAACTCTCAACAATTTTTCAAGATCCTTTGTTTGAACTTCTGATCCTGTCTGCTTCTCATCAGGTGTTTTTTCATATGTGTGTGTCTGTGTGTATGTGTGCATGCATGTGCATAACCAATGTTGATTGAAAAATTTTAATTACACTTCACTATTTATGGTATATTGGAGACAAACAGCTTCACCAGCATTACTGTTACCTCATTCACCTTTTTTAGTTATCAGGGCTGACTATTCATGCCTTTTACATTCACAGAACTGATTTCAATTTTGAGGAGTCCATGACCATTACAGGAACTTAGACAAATAATATATAACATGTCACCTAGCTATCCTCAAAATATTTTTAAAAAATTTAATAATATATAAACAGTATATTCATACTGATTGCAAAAGCAGAAAAGAGATGGTGGGAATGGCCAGGAATATATTATTGGCTTCAGGATTACAGAGAAAGGCTAGTGCATCTTTTTAATGAATGATGCTTTAATTTGGAATATTTTAAGAACCATTTTGAAGTGAAACATAAATAACAAACCTTTTAATATTTTTGCTCCTCTGTCATATGTTTCCACAGTATTTCTCTAGCACATATTTTAAAACTTGTTATACCTTCTGGAATGGTCTTAGTGCCACAGTTAATACTTTTAAAGTTATTTTTAGGAAGAAAAGGCAGCTGTTTCTTACCAAGTTCGGGGACTTCAGCTGTTGGAGGGAATTATTAAATGGTGGAAGACTTTTCCATCAGTCTCAAAGTAACTGAGTAGCAATACTGACTGTGTCACTCAAGCAATGGCTCTCCAGAACTGCTGTTCAAGGTCTCTGAGCCACTCTTCTCCCATCAGACTCTGGGTTTCTTTGCCGGTCTTTAGGATCAGGCAATCAAAGTTGTTTTTCTTGCATTACATTTTTTGTTTTCTAGGATCTGGTACTGCTATATAGGGAGGAAAAATAAAAATTTTTCAGGGGGCAAATGGGGACATTTTCCTGCTCTGTACATGATAAGTCATGTAAAGTTGTGGTTGAAGTATTGAATGTTGATTGGTAATTATACTTCTAGTTACTGGAGAGTATTTTGTTTATATTTTCCTCCATGTGTCAGAAGCTCTACTAGGATTTTTTTTAAACTGGACGTAATTCTGATGGAGAGTTAACTCAAGAGTAACTCATTGCTAGCACATGGTGGGGGGAGGAAGGGGGTGAAAGCTGAAGTATTGACTGAACAGGCAGATAAACTAATGAGTTTCCCACCAATGTCATTGTCCTAGAATTCAACTTTGTCTAAAATGATGTGGGGTCTTTTTTCTGTTTGAATGTGTTTCCCACTTCTTTCTTTATAAATAACAATAACTTAGAAAGTAGTTTCTTAACCTCTACTCTGTAACAAGCACAGCCAGGTGCTCACACAGTTCAGGGTGTGTGATTATAAAGATATGTCTGCATGCCTTGGGGGTTGTAAAACAGCCAAATTACTTCAACACCCATAAATTTTTCATATATCTTTATGATCTTTAATAATTATTGGATAAGAAAAGGAATCTACTGTGAGTTAAGAAAGGGTTGCTTTCATTAAATATAAAAATACGTTTTAAACATTTAGACAATTTTATTTAATTCCTAGGACACTGAGTAGACTAATCCTCATTTGTGTTTCCTCCATGTCATACCCAAGCCCTGCCTTTCCATCAGCAGTAGGAGTGATTGGACTTACCCTGTTTTCCGTGAATCTAGACTGAACAATTTTGTGGTCAGCACTGGCCATTAGGTCATGTGCTTTGCCTTTTTATCACATTGACCATAGAATGTCATCAATTTAACTCTTTCATGTATGTTTGACTATAGTTTGTCTTTTTCAGAAGTCCTCAAGAGATGGAAAATTTGCCAAATATCTGCATCTATCTTTAAAGACCTGATTAATTTAATTTTTTTAAAAAACATGATCTCCAGTTTAATAGCAAAATTATACTTTTTTGTGTCTTTCATGAGGTTTAAATACTTTTTGTACATGAAAGTACTCATATGAAGAAAATTTTATCTAGATAACTTTTTGACAAACTATGTAGGGTAAATTGCCCAGATCTTTTCAGGTTCTTTGTGTAAGCACAGTGCAGTTACAGTTTTGTAACTGTCTTTTTTATTGCAGTCTGTGTACTGTATATATACAGGAAGAACTGCAGTTGTATAGAGTGCATCACAAACTTTCTGACTGACTCTGGGCAAGTCTCTTAGCCCATGAAGTTATGTTTCTCACTTCTTCATGCAAAAGATTGAGATAATAGAATTCACAATTAACTACATTTTTTTTTTTCCAAATTGTAATATTTATATTTTGTGAAATTTGAGCTATCTGTCCTTATAGTTTATGAAAAGACTCATTGGATAGAAATAAGGGGCAAAATAAGGTTTATACAGTTAACTTAGTTGTTCAGCAGATTAAGAGTCAACCACCAGTAGATAGTGTGTACCTGTTGTATGTTAGTAAATTTATCCATAGCTCCTGAAGTAGGGAATATTTAAGTCCTTTTAGTTACGGTGAACTTGAAATTATTTTTGCTCCTGTTCCTTGTACTTACCACTCTTTCTAGTAAAGTCCAGCCCAGAAATTAATGCCATATTGCATCAGAATCCAAAACTAAAATGGTGATTTTGACCTGAGTCTTGAATATTTTAAATGATACCTTAATAATTTGGGCTATCAAAAGAAAAGCATTGCTGCCACTTCTCTTGCCCTCTGCCATTTTGCGAACTGTTCTGGAGTTCTTTTGTCATTCTGGGAGAGAAGGAAATTCCTAAGAATTTTTCCAAATGTTTTATGACTAGACATTCCATTTATTTTTTTTACTGGACTTTTATTTATGTGCTATTGGTCACCAAATTTGATTCAAATGTTGACTTTCTTTTTACTAAACATAAACTTTTCTTTGGGCAAATAAAACTAGCTTGTCCATCCTAACACAGTGTGAAAAAGGTTTAAACCAAGACAGAATAGATGTGAACTAGCTTAATCCAGGGTCTGTTAAAACACTAGGCATTGGGTTGAGGCCTGATTAGAAAAATCTTCCTGACACAGAATCTGTTAAGGTACAGACCAGAATTCCCTAAGAAAACACTGAATCCCTGTTTGTTTGGATCTCTGAAATGAGACCAAACAGCAAAAATAAAAGCAGATTACCTATATAAAAAACAAATAAATGATCCATTAAATGGAATTGATAACTTAATGAATTTTAAAATCTAATGTGAGTTCATTGCTTTGAATTAAAGTTATTTAGAGATTGTGCCTTTGGCAGGACGAAAAAAAAATTGATTTGTGTGTAAGTGGAATGTTCCTCATCAGTTTTCTTCTAGATGCAGAGATGAAATTAAGCAGAAGTTTGCAGATTAGAACAAGGTTTTTAATATTCTTTGCAGGCTGTTTATAGAAACATCACAGGGAACAGAAAATCAGGCCCATTTGTGAAAAGAGGCAGTACAATTTATAAACATGTGAGACAAAAAAAGTTTTAAGGCTGATGATGCACAAATACCCAATTCCAGACATCCAATTTATACTACACACTTCATGCACACATCTGCTATTTCAAGCCCAGACACAGACATGCAAGCTTGTATAGACCCATAGCAATTTAATAGTATTCTAAAGATATCACAAGATTAGTGTTAAAAAATTAAGCTGCATTGCTTTGATTATGAAATAGATCCCTCTGTGAGTGAATCTATGATGAAAACTCTCCTGTAATTTGAAACATTCTAGTTTTCACATTTGTTCATACATAGGGGAATAGAAAATATAAAAAAGAGCACAGATCATTGTCTTGGTAGTATTTACCTTTGGTACTTTCTGAAAAGCCTGGAATGAGGACTTGTGTTGTAGTTCCTGAAAGGGAAGTTTTACTTTCTGACTTCCTCACTACTCACAAACCAATGTCCCCACTGTATAATGTAGTAATTGTTTTATCTCAAAACTGAATGTAGAGTTTAATAGCTTACTTTTCTACTCCTCATTTTTGCTTGATTTCCTGGGGAAAAAATCTTCAGAAATGCTGACCTGTCTTTTTGCTCCTTGTAGATTCAGGTACCATGCTCTGGCTTTTACTGCCTCTAAAAGTGTTGTGAGAATACATGGGTAAAGTGTAGCTTTGACATGGCTGCATGGCAATGTTCGATTGCAAGAGACCACTTTAACATACCCTTCAAGCACTTTTGTAAGAATGACAATGTAGAGAAACCTACTGGAGGAAAACAAGATAAATTGGAGGAGTAGCTCAGAATTTAAAAGAAAACCCTTGGTGTCTTTCAGTTAAGTCATTCACCTTCTCAGAGTTATTATTCTGACAGATTTTAAGGTTTTCAAAATGTTAGCTACTGTGGTGATACCTTGGACTCTTCCTTCCAGCGGACTTCAAGAAAGAAAGCAATACCTTTTTTACTACGTTAATATGACTTTCAGATTCTCACTGCTAGAAATGCACCACTTCAAAGCATCCTCACCCACCAAAAATATCCATGAAGCAATGTTACCATTTCCATTAATTTGAATTTACTTTTTTACTTTTACATTTTTTCATTTGTTGCTTAGGTTTTGAGGTTTTTTTACATGTAGGAAGTTTTCACTCAGTTGCTGTATTTTGAGACATAGCATATACTTCTCATTGTCAACTGTGTTCATAGATTGGTATTCTTTTCCCCAAGTGTGCACAGGCATGAATCAAAATGCTTCATTGATTGTATTTAGATTTGTATTTTGATTACATCTGAAGTCTTATCTTACTTTTGGAATTTAATCTTGTACTGGGCACCAGTTACAATGAAATATAATAATATGCTTCAATAACATAATTATCCATTACACTTGTATATCACATGGGAATATATTATAAACTCTTCTACACTTGACAACCTAAGGAGCTGGTTTGTTGTTAAACTGTAGAAGGAGAAGAACTAGGTCATTAGGCATATAATTTATAAGTAGAGGTGATTCATAAAATTCAGAAATCTGAATCTTTTGTGTTTATATAAACATTTTTCTTTTTTAAAGTTTTTTAAACAAAATCTTTTATAAAGAAAATTATTGTAATTGAAAACAAAGTTAATCCTTGGTATTATACTGAATATTTACCTGCTTACGTTTGAACAGTATTTATGAGTAATTACATGTATCTTTGATATCCCAAAAAAAAAAATTTAAAGTCAGAAAAAAAATTATTTATGTATAAAACAGATTTCAACTGTTAGATACAGTCAGGGAACTTACATGCTCTGATTTGTTGTGAGTACATTGTTCATATTAAATGCCTTAGTAAATTGTGGATAATTTTTAAACTCAGGATGAATGAATTAAACAAATGTTGTCTTATTTGCAGTAAGATATGTCCTCAGTAAAATGCTCTGCTCTTTTCTGAAGACTCAGTTTGGAGCTTTGTTATACAATTTTTCTAAATTTACTCTGAGTAATCAACTGAAATGTACTGTAAAATAGGGAACCTAATATTTGCAAAACAAAAGGACAGATTCTAATCCATGGTACACTTTGTAATATAGTGACTGATAATTACAGAGAAATATTAAAAGGAACCATTTGGAGAGGCTCTTTAAAAAACCAAGAGATAAGATTGAAAGCTCAATCATAATTTGGATATTTCTGTCTTCTAGTGCTTAATGTCTTTACCAGAAAGGTTTTTAGTAGTTCAAGATTTAGCTTTATATTTGAATAATGTAACCATTACCATCTCCTATCTTTTAAAAAGAAAGAAGTCTTGCTCCTAGTAACCAGGACATTTGAACCCCATTTTGGGGAGGAAGGACTGTGTTTTGGTTTGTTCATCATTCTGGGATAATAGATGATTTCTACTTGCAGGTTTTATCTAGTTAACTAATAATTCCTACCCAAAGACACTGATTCAGGCAGGAATGTGATTATATTTAATTCCAGCGTTATTTCTGGATGCAGATGTCATTGGTGTACAACTCAGACTTTGAAAGACCACAGGTCTCGTATTTCCAGTCTTTCCTAAATACTGACCTGGAAAATAATGAGACATGCTGGTCGAGAAAACAATTTTGCCTTGAATTCTAAGATACAATAAATATAAAATTCACTCACAAGTGGTCTTCTTCTGCTGGTAACATTCAGCCTACAATAAAACCCCAGGTGATCAAATGGATTCAATCTATGTAGCTGTAAGAGAGCTATGTAATAGGAAAAAGTGCAAATTACTAAGACATGCATCAGAGTACACTCTTATATAACTACTCACCATACAGGATATGATATAAATTACCATTTCTGATGCTATTGCATCTATTGGCAAAAAATATGAAAATATAGCCAATTAGTTTTTCTTTCCTTAGTACTTCTGTTTCAAAGGCTTAAAGGATGGATTTAAGCCATACATACTATGCATTGTGGTTATGCTATCTATATGATACAAAATTTATTTTTCTCTGTAAAAAAAGTAGATAAATTTAAATTTATGGGATTTTTTCTGTATTTTTCTAGTATTGTGTATTAGGATTTACTGCCTCCATATCTGCCCTAATTTCTTTAGCTTTTTTTTTTCATTAATTTAATTTGTCTCAGACATCTATAACATGGACACATACACTCTCTGTATATTGTATACTAAAGGAGATCCTGCGCAACAGGATATGCTGTCCATTTGGATTATAAGGAATTAAGTAATTTAACATGAAGGTGTGTTATCCCTTGAGTGTTCCTTCCTTTATTGTGTAGACTAACACCAGCATATGTGCACTTGGTGAAGGACTAGCTGAATGGCAGGGTTCAAAGGGTTACAATGAACAGGGCAACATCTCTCAGGTGACCTGCTACCAGTGGTGTTCCTCAGGACGCAATTCTAGGGTCAGTTTTGTTCAATCTTTTTGCCAGTGATCTGGAGGCTGCAGCTGATGCATGCTGAGTAAGTTTGGTGGTTCTACCTAACTAGGATGTGCTGATGACTCTACTGTGGGACAAAAGGTCTTGCAGAGGGATTTGGAGAGACTGCAGCATTGGGAAATCACCAATGACATGAAACAAAACAAGACTGACCAGATGCCAGATTCTGTACCTGGGGTGGAGTAGACATGAGTGTGAACTGGGAGAGGAGTGGCTGGAGAGCAGCCCTGCAGAAAGGGGTTTGGGAGTGCTGATTGACAGGAAGCTCAATGGGATCAGCTGTGTACGTGCCCTGGCAGCCAAGGGGGCAAACCTCATCCTGGGGTGATCACCAGCCAGCCAAGAGAGGTGATTATCCTGCTGAATTCAGCACTGGTGCAGCCTCACCTTGAGAACTGTGAGCAGTTCTGGGCCTCACAATTTAATAGAATGTGAAGGTACTTGAACATGTCCTGAGAAGGGCACCAAAGCAGGGGAAGGGGCTGGCAGCAATGTGCTCTGGGGGTGGCTGAGGGCACTGGGCTTATCTGGTTTGGAGAGGAGGAGGAAGCAAAATAGTAAGGGAGGTGCTGAGCCCTTCTCGGCCTCACAGTGATAGGACATATGGGAATGGCTGAAATCTGCATCCATCAGAGAAAGTTCAGATGTGACATGAGGAAATTTTTCTTTACCCAGAAGGTGATCAAACCCTGAAAAATGCTTCCTGGAGAAATGATCAGTGCTCCATGCCTGTCAGTGCTGAAGAGACTTTCAGGCACTGCCCTTAAAGCCATGCTTTAACTTATCATCTCTGAAGTGATGATAGGCAGTGGGACTAGATGGTCACTGTAGTTCCCTTCCAATTGAACCATATTCAATTCTATTTTTATTCAATTCCATTCCATTCCATTCTATTCTTCTTCCTGAAGCAGGGTGTGCTCATTAAATGAATGGTTGCCAGCCCCTGGGAGCCCCTCTTGAGGCCTGTCCTGGGAGTCTAGAAAGCTTCATTTAGAAGATGAGGGGCATGAGGACTGCCTTTGTGGAACATAACCAGCAGTACATGGCCAAAATTGCCCAAAGGAGCTTTGACAACAGGCTGTGATCAGTGCTAGAGAGGAAGACAAAATAAATCCTAGTCCATCACACTTTCTAGTCCATCATAGGCAAAAAAACCCCAAACATTCTTCCCGAAGCTGCAGGGCATGAGAGGCCATCTTCTTCGGGCTTGAGCAGCAGGCAGCAACCAAGCCAAAAGGGACTGAAGGAGCCCTAACCAGTGCCAATCTACTCTAGGGGAAGGGTCCTTCCTGATCCCAGTGCTGGTGATTGGCTACTTCCTGAGCACGTGAGCAAAACCTGTCCCCTCCCACAGAGTGTTCACACCTTCGAGGAGATACCCAAACCCTAATCTGCCCTACTTGGAGCCATCTCAGGGGCTTCCAAGAGTGGCCAAATGCCTCTGGTCTGACCTACCTTGGGGGCAAAAATCCTTTCCATGTCTGACAGGGCACCAGTGGGTGCTTCAAAGCACTGGGACCCCTGGCAACATCTCTGCATTCCATTTCACATGACTGCTGTTGCAGGTTCCCCAGGGGATGAGGATGGCAAGCTCTGCAGTGATCCTCAAGAAGGTGTTCCCTTGGCCTTGCCACTGCTATTGAGCTGAAAAGGCCTGACAGCCTTGGGCACCTCCAGGGACTGGTGGGTCATCTTGTCTCTTGAGGGGCTTGTCATCTGATGAAGATGACTGTCACAAACTGGGAATTTAGCTCCCTGCCGCTATTGCCATCATTTGCCATCATGTCCCCTTGTCCCACTAAAACTAGCTGTGCACGTCCTATGGTTAACACAACCACTGGCCATGCTTATAAGTTATGTAAAACACCCATCAGCCACAGGGTAAAACTTTCAAAGTGAATTTCTCCCTTTAACCTTTCTAAGAGTTATTTGCCTACCTTGTATTGCAGATGTTCAGGTCTTAGCTATAACCCTGTCAAATCTTTTTGACTTTAGTAATTAAGATTTGAAGTAATGAAAGACTAAGGAAGGTATTGTTCTTGTAATTTTGTACCTTGGTGCCAAAATTAATATGCAATTTCAGACGATTTCAATAAGGGCATTTATATAAGATGTAATTTTTTTTATTGTGGTGATGCCACAAGAGATGAAAAGCGGGGGTTTGGTTCCCTGGGCATGCAGGGATATAAAAAGCATGCATGATTTCCCACCAATTCACCAATAAACATTTGCCACTACACTGTTTATGATGAGATTGACTTCTTGGAAAGAAGTCCCAAATCTTTTGTGTTCTTTACCATATTTTTTTCTTTACTTCAATAGGTCTTTTTCTTCCTTGGCCTAAATCATTTATCCCTTTATGGAAAGTGATGGTAGGCCTCCAAGCATTTGTATTGTTCCTTCCAATTGCAATTTTCTGTAGGCCGTAAGTCAGGGCCTTAGTTTTTGCCTGCATTCACTCCAGAGGGAAGTTATCTTTCTTGAATCTGAAAAATGAGAAATATCCATAGTGGTACAAGTGAGCTTCAATCTGGGCTTTGCACAGTGCCTGCCTTTCCTATGGAAATATCTTTCCTGACACACAAGAATGTATTTGCTTGTATCATTATCATAACTTACAGTCATCCTGTGATCTATTCATGCCTCTGGGAATATTTTCCTGCTCTGATAGTTCTAAAGTGGAGCAGAAACTTATGGCACTCCACCTGACATGGAAGTACCTATTTCTGGTCTGCAGTTCCTCATGCAAGGAGCGTTTATTAATGTAGGAGATGTGTCTTCTATCAGAGCTTCAACTGGTGGGGAGGATGGGGGCTGTAGAACTATACCATGAGACAGAGCTTCTTCTGTCTCATAAATGCCATGAAATCCAGAATATGATGTGGACAATGAAACCTACATTTCTTCATGGTTTTCTGAAATCTAAATTCAGAAGATCTGGCCATGAACTTCCCTGTTTCCTACGTTTGAGGACAGCAAAGCATGAAGGATGTACCCTGAGAAATGCTTTGATGAGGCTTCTACCCATCAGTACCTTGCTGGAGGCAGCTCCACACAATCACAATCAGCAGATCCAGCCCTCCACTAGACAGATAAAGTGGTGAGTCAGTTAGAATAGATATCAATATATCCCTTCCAACTCAACTATCCCATTTTGTTTTATTCTATTTTAAAAACCTATTCATTTACATCTTCCTTAGACCTTCTGTCCACCTGTGTGTCTACCCACCTCTCTCAAAACTTATTTTCTAGCAAGAAAGACCTTTTTATTTCATCAATTAAATTTTACCCTTCCCTTCCAGCATTATGGATATATTCCAGAGATGAGCGCCTGACAACAAGACAGCCTTTATGAAGTTTCTGTTGTATATTGGTTCTCTGATTTACACTGGGAGTGTCTCCCTGAACTATGGAAAAATCTGTTCTGGGCTTTTTCATAGAGGCAAAATGCATTATTCTCTCTCACAGTCATAGTGTGTCCAAGACCATCAGAGGTTAAGAAACTATGTTTGTTTGGCAGATGTTTCTTGTTATTCTGCCAATTAAGTCAACAATAGGTATTCATAATCCTGGGGACGCTTGGAGGTCATAGGGCAGGCAGAATAGCTAATGCACAAATACCTGAAAAAGAAAGTGATCTTTTGGGGGTTCCCCCCACCCCTTTTATTCTGCTTGTCCTAGAGGCTGTCATCAGTCAGTGACATAGTACATTGGCTTCACCCCTTGGTTATGGCTGCAGTGTTCAAGGTCCTGAATGGCAAAATCTCTGTTTTGTTGTTTCAGAGGAGATGATCTTCTACAGTTTGTCTTACACTCAGCTTTCAGTGCTTTGTATAAGTATTAAAACATTTTTCTCAGCAACTAGTTTAAAATAAATTGTTGGAATGCTTCTTAAGGGGGAATGGGGAGCTGCCATGGAATAAAGATAGCAGTGATTGTGAGACAGCATGCAGTGTAGAGAAGTCATGTGTTACTTTACCAGTATAGAAAAACTCCTTGGATTCTTATTTTCTGGTCTTCTCAAAAGTTTATCTTTGCTGAGCAAGACATGGAGCTGGCACAGAGAAGCACTGACTTTAAGAGGAAAAATGGATATGGAGAAGTCACCAAAGAGCTGGTTTGTGTGCTTATGGCTGGGATGTTAATGGCAATTGAATGATCTCTGCAAGTAATGTAATAGACTACATTGGACTTCTCAGATGTGGGACACTCTCTGTGAGAGAGTGGGGCGTTCTCATCTTCACTCTCTGTAAAGAACAGTGTGATACAATAGTCAGTCAGGTGACACTAAAAACAAGAATAAAGCATTACTGAAAGACAAAACAGGAGCTTTAAAGAGAGAAAAGAGGCAGCCATGAGGCAATGAACAGCCATGAGACTTTAAGTCCACTAATAAAACTGAATTCTCATATAAAAAATCCTTACTCAAACATAACAGTACTAATATATAGTGAATCAAGCATTGGCTGGGGAGTGTAATGATGAGAAAGGTATAATAAAACATTTCTACTACCAGTTCTGGTGAAAAAAAGTGAATGAGGCATAGTTGGTACAAATAATACTTAAAACATTGTAGCAGCTAATAAAAGTATTTGATACAGTGTAACCCTAGAAGGAATGTGACTGTGTTTTTATCTGAACCCAAGAAACATAAGGGGCAATATATGCCTGCCTCACAGTCACATAATCTGGCATCCACATGTACTTTTGGAGATATAAAAGATCACTTAATGAGAGACAGAAACATATATGGGGCAAATGATTCCAGCATATAGGGAATGATGCTGAAAAAAACCAGATAAATTTCTTCAAATGTCAAGGGCAGCTGAGCTGACTAGCAAGAAGATCAAAACAAGTGTTATCTGGGCAGAACAGGGACGAACTAAAGGAAATTCAGAAACAGGACAGAGACAGACTGGACAGGAATGCAGGTGTTGTGTTGCAGGGTATGTACTTAGTGAAACAATACACAAGACAGTACTAACCCTGTCTGGTTCACAGCAAAAACATGAAAAAAGCAGAGAGCATAACAAGACTTTCTGTCCAGTGTATTGTAGCTCAGGAAATAGAGAAAGTAGTAATAGGTATGGAGGACATAGAGACTGCAGTTAAAAGAAAGATATCTTCTGGGTGTCTTGCATAAGTCCAGATAAATCAGTTGCACAGAAGGATGCAGAAGAACAATGTCAGCCTGTTTATTTTCAGAACTGTTCTATCATGTCTTAATCGTTGACTCCAGTTGGATGGTGAAGCCATCAGCAGCCAAAATCCTACCAAACTGGATGAGTTTAATCTGGAGAATTAGAATTCACGATACAGGTATTTGAAGCCAAAGAGCAAATGCGGCCTGTGGAGAAAAGGTTTGAAAATCAAGAGATGTTACATATACAAGGTATTAATTTCCTGAGCATAGCAGAGGAGAGAGTGTTCTCTCTGTGTGTTCTTCTTTTCAGAAAATGTAAGGTTATACTTCAGGGAATCAGTCACACAAAAATTAAGTGGAAGTCAGAAATAAGCCTCAATGCAGTGAGATGACTAAAATTCAGTTTTTGATAATGGCAGAATGATAACAAATAGTTGATAACTCTACAAAAATTTAAATTATTATGTCTATTTTTTTTTTCAAAGAATTACTCAGGTGCCTAATTGTTAAGGAAAATTTGGAGTAAACTGAGAATCTTCTTTTAGCCAAACCCCAAATCATATAATTGCATGTATGTATGTCAGCACTAATAGACACTAGATTCTATAAGTTATCATCTATTTAACACTTCTGTTTGTCAGGCTAAGACTTTTACCACTCTGTGATTTGAGCCATGTGACAACGCTGACTACACCTTTTGGAAGATAATGGCCTGGTGTAAATGCTTTTGACCTGTGCCCAACTCCTAAGGTGTTGCAATGTAAATTGAAGCTGGGAAGGATTCCCAAACATGTGGCTTGAAGCTGATGACAGAGCTATTAAAAAATAATGATCTGACAAAAGACACAGTCAATGTCACTATGTAATAAGCAAAATATGAAGTTGAATGCAGACGTAGAACTTGAGTAAAAGTATGTTTTCTCTTTTAGTTGACATCTGGAGAGATGTCAGCAAGACCCTGGAAAAGTCAGTGCAATTAGGAAAGCACTCAAAATAAAAGCAGTCCAATGTCTATTAGACATAGTGATTTTTTTCTGGAATTACCCAAGGTCTTTAAAACAAAGAGGAGGTACTGCTTCTAAGACTCTATAGGGTAGCTAAAGCAAAATTATTTTGTTCTGAAGGAGTTTAGGCACAGTGCTAATGCACACCAAGCAGCCCAGAACATTTACTGAAGATAGGAAATAAAAAGGAAACACAGAGCTGTGCTTTCTGAAATGCAGTTTCCTCAATTCACCTTTCAGCACCAGCCCAAAATCTGATAGAAGGAACTGGACAAAACTGTGGGTTTGTACTCAGGTTTGTTTCTTCATAAAACTTTAGCAGCACAATATAGAAAATAAGGCACTTCCCCAGAAAATCCCTGCACATGATAGATGCATTCAACAAGACATGCCTTCCATAATTCTAGACATGATTTTATAAGACAAAAACTGCATCTCCAATGGTGAGCTTCACACAGCCCCCTGAAGACCAGATATAAAAATTACTTAATGAGAGACAGAAACAGGCAGTAGTAAATCAGCTTTTGTACTGACCATGGCAGTATGAAGGGGCACTTATCACAGGAAGTTACTATGTTTTAGTCTGTGAGGGGTATACTGTACATGTAAAATATATTTTTTTTGAAGGACACCTAACAGCAATCCTAGAAGATTTAGAGGGTGCTACAGTGTGCCTTCAGACCTACTAATATAGATCTGAATGAAATGTCAACCAAGACTGTATGCCCAGATAGGAGCAAAAAAATAGCAATCTGAGGTGCTCAGACTTCTGACTGACCTCAGGAGATAGCACAGCTTCATGAAATATCAGCCCTGGTAAAAATCCAAAGAAGAAAACAAAGAAAAATAAAAGAATAAAACTAAGAGACTAGCTTTCTGCTGCAGGCGCTATAAGACTTCTTGGAGGACATCTAAACAAAGATGGTAACAGGAGATAGTGCATATGTGAAAGCATATTTTCCAAAGCCTGAAGTACCAGATATCTGAAAACTTAGGATGCCTGGCAATAGACTTCAAAATCAGCTCAAAATAGGTCATATTTCCTTGGATGTTCAAAGGGCAACAGGAGAGTCAATCTGGCAATGAATAGCTTGTGAGCAAGAACAGTACTGGTGAGTAGTTCTCACTTTGCATTGTTCAGCTTTCACATTTCTGCATCTCTTTCCCTTCACTCTACCATCTCGCTTTCTAATTTTTACCTTGACACAGATAAACCAAGTCTACCATGCAAAAAGGAAACAATAGACTGTACAGTGAGCTATTAAAAAATCAGTAAAAAGTTGATGATTTGATACCATTGTGTAGATGAACCAGGTCTGGTTCAGCCATCAAAAATCCACTTGGAGTCATAATAGAAACTAACAGCTGATGTTACTAGGAGAGGGAAATCTGAAGACAGTACCCATACAAAATCAAAATCCAAATCAAAGTAAATAAGCAATATAAAGGAAGTAAACAAAAGAAATTACTATATTCTTGATGCCAACAGAAGCTCAAAATTTCATTTCTTTCAAAAGTTGTTATAGTTTGCATGAAGGAAAAGTAAAATAAATATACATATGGCCATGGCAATGGCAATATTAAGTTGTAGTCTTGATTCATTGAGTTTCAGCAGAATGATTCTGCAGGCCATTTTGAAGGTGTTCTGTAGTCAGAACTGGTGACTGTACAGCTGTAGCTGCAAGAGAACACAGCATTGGTGTGGTGTAAGTGTTCCTACCATTCCATTGCATATGCTTACATTGTAAGCATTTTATAGAGTCTTACATAACACTAGAAAAAAAAAATCTTTTAAAACACTTCAGATTTGTTTCTGCTTATCTCCTGTACCCTTTGCAACCTCAGGATAAAACACAAAAAGTGAAAAACACTCCCCCCTTTTGATGTCAAATCCTGTGCTTGAGACAGGAAATGCAGCCTTCCAGGAAGGTGTCTGACCTGGCAGGTTTGTTCTGTTGCTCCTCAGTGCTCTGAGAACGTGTGTGGTATGTACTTTACACAGGTTAAATAAAGTTTTGTGTTCTGAACCTCACTCTGGAAAAAAAGCATTTCATTAGGGAGCTGCCTGGAATCAACTTAAAGTGGAAAAGCAAGAAAGTTTGAGAGGTTTTAGAGTCTCTGAGTACATAATTTCTTGCTGTTTCACACAGTTACAGTTATGCAGAGATAAACTTCTCTGAAATTTCAGGCTACATTTTAACATGCATGTGTTTCTTAGAATGAGAACTTTACGGTGGCTAAAATCCTTCTTCCAGAGAAGAGAAACTGTCCTTGCAAACCTTGCTAGAGAGTGGTTTTGTCACAGTCATATCAGTACTGAAACTCCTTGTTGAACAAAAGCTTCGATGACTGTTAGACCACTCTGGATTTAATAGTAGTTACGGATACCTTTGGATGTGTCATGGAGAGGTTTTACTCTAGATCTGTCTGCCAGTGTGTGTTCAGCCTCAGAAATGAGTCTGCACAGCACTCTCCTGCACTCAGGGTGTTTTCCTCAGCTCTCCAGACCCTTTGCTTCCTTGTCAAATGACAGGTAGTGCAACATCTCACTAACAGCACCGCAGCTGTGCACTGACAAGCAGATTGGGGTTAACATCAGACCTCTTGGGAGGGTGTTGGTGTGTATTCTTTTCCTATGAATCTTCACGAGATATGTGGGACTTTTTATTTTTGTCTGTAGTTTATACAGACTGCCTTCGTATTCATATTGTATTAGACATCGTATTTGGATACGAATGTTTAACTACATATATAACATATTGTTTGATGTGAAGAATTTGGCAGATGATACACAAAGTATGTGCATATTAAATTATATTAAAAATATTCTGAAAATTGGAATAAAAAATTTGAACTAGTCAAGCAGTCTGCAAGGCAGTATGGGAAAACTATCATTTGGGACTTGGAAGAGTAGACTGGACAAAGCAGTACAATCAAACTTTTTAAAAAGAGGAATAACAATTGGAAGTATTTTGCAGTGGTGAGAGAGCAGAGCATAAGTGATTTCTTAGACTTTTTTTTAAAGGCTATTATCCTAAATTATTTATTTGAAAGGTTTTCTCCCTTCTTTAATGTAATGAATTCCATAGTAATGATGATTAAGCATTTAGGGACTTTTACCAGGGATTCCTTAGGAGAGATGATGAATGATTATTGGCTTCAGTTGCTAATTGACACAATAATCTGTGCCAAGGGATACCTCTCTAGTTTTGAAACTATGTTCTAAAATGGAAAGAGAATTGATTTGTTAGATAACACACTGATGTTGAGATTAATTGAAGCATGATGGCAACTCCTGCCTCTCATTTTTTTCTTAAGAAATGGTATAAGTCTTGTCTTAATGTTTTTGTTTTCTGTAATTTGTGATAAAAAGATATAAAATTTTAACACACAACCTATGGCAGTAACTTGAACTTGGAGCATCAGTATGCCAAAAAGGAGGAAGCTATCAAAATAGTCCTATAGATTGAACGTGTTAGTTTTTCTTAAAAAGGAGAAAATGCAAAAACAGACCAGGATTGCCCAGCTACCTGTTCTGCAGAATTGCTAATTTTCACCCTGAAGAGGTCAGGCAGATTTATGGAATTAAACAGGGCCTCAGGCCATGTAACATGGTTGTGAGCTAGTCAGCCACTCATTTGTGCCAAGTAAATTTTGGAAATGATTCTCCTTTGCTGACAGTACCCTCATTACCGATTGTGTAGAGTAATTTATCAGGCATTTCTTAAAATAAACTGTTCATTTATGCTAATAGGACTTGGCAGGGAGGAAAATTTGGCAGGACTTGAAGTTCCTAGTGTTTTTCTTTTTTAAAACAAAACCTGAAAACTTAGTATTTTGAGCAACAGTTATCACAGCCGTACATATAGTTTATTAAAGTGACAACTAATTGCATAATGAATTTTCACAATGGGAGAAAATTATTCCTATGTTAAGTTTACAAAAGCAAATAGTTTGGTAGTGTAAAAGCACAGTCATTAGTTTTATACTTGTACATTCCTTATTGGCTAAGCTTCTTGTTATTAATGAATCACTTAGCATCTTTTCCATGACTCATCTATTCTCAGTGCAGTGCCTCATCTTGAAATATCTCTTTGTTCCTTACCCCTCATGTATTTTCTGTTTGGTAGCTCACTCCAATGGGGGTGTTTTCTTTGTTCTTCATAGTGGGGCTTTGATCCTGCAAGCAGCCATGCGTATCAGTAACTCCTGAAATGAGTAGTACCACTGAACCTATGGGACTGGTCAATAGGTACACTTAGTAACATCTATGTATTTGTAGGACCCAACTGCAGCCACTCTACAGAGTTTAGCTGCTAACCTTTGCAGCTGAACTAACTTATATTTAGTTCAATACATTTTGCATTCAGTTGTCTTCAAAAAATAAATATATCAGTTCCTGAAAAAGCTATCCTTTCCTAGCCCATAAGAGAACATCCAAAGCTCAAAATAAGGAAAACATGTGCATTGAAACACACAAATAAGGTCTGCAACACTGATAAAATGACAGCTGTAGCAAATTGTGACTCACCAAAAAACAATGCTTTAATCCAATGCCTGCTGAAATGTAAGGGGAAGTCTTCTGTTAACTTCACTCATGGTTAGATCTTGTCCTCATTTAACAAGACAAAGCTAGATGCATCTCCAATTGTACATAAATTATGTGATAAGGGGTTTTTTGTGTGTTCAGTTTCTCAGCAAATGGCAAGATCTGTTGCATTGTTGAGTAAAATGAAACAGTGATGTTAATTTTGTTGTTGCTTTTTAATGAAAGTAAATATGGCAGTGAGTAAATGCAATTAGTACAGAATATACTGTGCTTCTTATAACAGCAAATTAAACATGACATATTGACCCCAAATTTTCATCATGCCTCAGTCTTTAACTGCAAATGCCAGAAACTCAGACATTCTTTTCAAAGACAAACAACTTAAAATAGCCAACAGCACCTTAAATTAAAGACTAGATGTTTTTAAATAATCAGACTTTCAGAGAAGCTGTGTGATGATACAACTTAGATTATGGCTTTAAATTTTTGCTGTCTCGTGCTATTGTACTTTGTAGTTTGCAGAACTGAAGGAACCCATATCTAGTAAAATGGAGAACAAAGGTTCTCTAACATTTTGCAAATCTCCAGTTTTTCAGATGTGAAACTCAAATTTAAAATGTGAAGCTCATTCCATGAACACTTACTGAACCTGGCCTTTTCTGCTGCATGTCTATTACTCACCATCATAATTAGAATGTTCCTGCAATGGGTCTAAATGTTTCTGCTAATGTTTTCCACTTCTGTCTGCATTCTTTTCATATTGTTTCCTGCCATTAATGCAATAAAAATGTCAGCCACAAATACCAGATTCCTAATGGAAAAGCAAAACAAACTAAAACCACAGCCAGCACCACAGCTGAGAAATATTATTTCTCCTCATATTCCAAATTTTTACTAGGCAAACAATTATTTGTGGTTGCATGTACAATATACATTGTTCACTAACTTACATTTTTCATACATGTAAATCAGAATTACTGACACTCACTGTAACTGTAACAGAGTGGTTTCATGCATAAATTTGGGTTGTCTGATCAGAGAAAGATGCTATCTTGTTTAAATGACAGGACCATCATTGGTACTCTTGGCTTCTCCTGCTCTTGGAAAAACATCATAATTTTTAGTTCAAGATATAATGGGGCAAGCTTTACTTCTTTAATGTCCTCCAGCACACAGATGATTAATGAATTTATATTTTTATTTTGCTATGAATTCCTAAAAGATAGAAGGCTCAGAATAAGGATCCAAATACCTATTGTTAATGCAAGATGGATGTTTCTTGTAATGTGTCAGTTTATTTGTACCATGTTAAGTAGCCTCTCTGAACTCTTTTTTCTCATTACTTTAACTCTTCAAAGTTTCTGGCTTTTCTTAAATACAATTAGATTAAACATTTCTGTTTAATTTATTGACATGAAATTGGTGAGGAAGTTAACTTAGAAATCTGAATTCTGTATAGGACAAATTAGCTGTGGTAGTGAAGTTCCTAATCTATTTATTATAACATATATGTTTGGAGAACGTAGCCCCATATGTGCTGTTCCCTCAGCATATATAAAATGAAATTTAAAAAGTGTCCTCTTCCCCACGAAGTCTGTAATCTTCAGTGTAACACAGGAGCAAAAATTGATAAAGATCCTGAAGAAGCATTGAAATAGTACAAGTCAGCATACAGCAAATGGTTGAAGCTCTTATGAATATTTTAGTAACTCACTGAAGATTAGTTTTCTGAGAAACTCCCAAGTTGCTCCTGGTAGTCAAGGTAAAAGGTACAGAAAGAGATTATGTCATGGGTAATTTGACAATATATTTTTCTCCCATAAAACTGTCTCTTAAGGAACAGTGTGAGATGCAAAAGAGCAGGTTCTGTCTGCTAGGAGTTTAACATAGAGCTTGGATTATGCAGAAAAACTGAGCATTTCCTCTCTATTAATTTCACCTTTCATTTTAATACAGGTATTTTGATATCTCTTGCCATATTTTCGAGACTCTAATGTTGCCCAATTTAGTAAACTCAGTCTGTAAACTCTTTGGATTAAGGGTAGTTTTCTTCTAATTGTCTGTGCACTTCTTTGTTCAGCTGAGCCTCTGTCTAGTTTAAAAACAATAGCAATAACTCAAAATAAGTATGTATCCTGAAGATGCCTTCAAATGTTCTATTTTTTAATGTGAGAGTGATGGAAAAAGGCAGGAGGTGCAGAATACAATGGATCCACTATGCTTCCCTTATTTAACTTTTCTTCTTCCTGAACCCCTTGGTGGTGATTCTGGAAGCATTACAGCATAGGAATTGACTGCTACTGGAGAGTAGCCCTGTTTGTTCATTAGAGGGGCTGCACTGCTTGTGGGGAAGCTTTGCTGAGACAATGCTATACAGTGGCCAGATTTAGTCCAATGTAAGTCTCAGGTCAAAATACAGGATTTGAAAACCAATTATAACTGTACAAACAGGTAGCTGAACTATCTTTCTGCCTCATGCTCTCTGAGAAGAGCTGTATGTGCAAGGCCAACATGAGGAATGGTCTTTTGCCTAGTTCTAGCTGCCAGCTCCTCTCCATGTCTGTGTACTGTCATTGTTGCGGCCACCAAGACTGCAAAGGTATCTGGTTCACACAGGAGGACAACAGTGAGACTGTAGAGGAAAATGTCAGTTGCAGATTTACCTTCTTCCCACCAAGCCCTGTTAAAAAAACCCCAACAAACAAACTAAATCAAATGAGAATAAAAAGCACCCCAAAACCCACAAAGATGCTTTCTCAAGAGTCTGCTTAACAAGTTTTTGCACAGTGATGTATAATTTGACACCGGATGATTAAAAAAAATTAAGTTCAACTAAATGTTGTTTTAAAAGACTCTTCATAGACATTCCAAATACAGCAATACTTCAGTAGTTCCATCTGGATTTAGTCTCAGCACATCAGCAATAGCACTGAAACTTACTAACACTCGTGAAGTTCTGTGTTCAAGATCTTTAATTTGAAAATATAAATGCAATGCCAAGCAAAGTAAAACTTGAAAAGATTGGTTATCCTTTATCTTCTCAAACTAATGGCAAAAAAATACAAATCTAATTTAGTTTGCATGAATGTATCTTATTTTTTGGCCTCCCTAGGCTAGTCCATGTTTTTCTCCAGCTGTAAATAATATGACTTAAATAGCTCAGTGAAGCAGCTCTACTATTTATCGGTCAAAAAACATTACAAATGATTGATGGGTTTTTATGGAAGAGATGGCTGAGAATTGTTCTTCCAATTCAAAGTTTAATGTTTGTGGCATATGGCAGGGACAATGTATGTCCATAGTCAGAGAAAAAATCTGAAAAATCATAATTTTTTAAGGCTTATGCAGTTCCGTTGTCTCAGGTTTGCAAGTATTTAGTATATTTAAAACGTGAGTTTTTAAGAAGTGATTTTTGCATGCCATGGTTGAGGTGCTTCTAAGAAGTGTATTGATTTTTAGGCACTGCTTACCAGCCTGATTGCAACCAAGTCTGTTGGAACAGGCCTCAACCATACAATGAAGGATGGGACAGGGACTTCCAGGCATACTACTACAGTTTACTACTAACAAGATGCTTCACCCACTCTGATTTCCTCCATGCAAAAGGGAAAGGACTGCAGGCCCCATAAACCTTTTGAGATTCAAGATATCAACTTTGCGTAACACCTTGGGAAACCTTAAGCCATATTTCACATTTTCCTGCAGTGAAAGCAGGAAGAGCCTTTTCTGATTGAAAAAAAACAATTTGAAGCCTAGTCATTGCAGGTTGTTGTGGTTTAGGAATGGTAATCTCCAGTTTAAGTACTCCCACTAAAACCATGCTCTCTCCCTCCAATTTGAGGTACAAAGGGTATAGATCACAGGCTGAGATTTAGAACAATTTACTGAAACAGCAATAAGGTAAGAAAACAAACATTAACAGCAACAATGCTAATGACAGAGGGTATAAGAAAAGAAATTATTCACATGGAATATACCCTTAATAATAGACAATACCAGGCAACTCCCTCTGCCACATTCTCTCAACTGGAAGGAACCCCTTCTCTCTGGAACAGAGTCCCTTTCTCCAGTCCCTGGCAATGGCCAGAGGTGGTACATAAGAACCTCCAGGTCCCAGCCATGCCCCCTCTAGGCTACTGCAGAATTAACCCTTTTCTGGCCAGAACCAGGACACAGGTAGAAATGAATCTTATTAAAAGTGATGTAACACCATATTTAAAATCTTTTGTGTGATACACAAGTTCAGTACAGAGCAATACAGAAGACAACATTGATGGAGAATACTTGTGATCCTCTTGCTATTTCTTTGTCAGATTTTACCCCATTTCCCTATGTCAGATACTGAGTTTATCATTCTCACTTCCTCATCAAATGAAGTTGTTCAAATACCAGGTTTACCTCTGCATGTTCTTTAATCTCATTTGCTCAAGTGAGTCGTGCACACCATGCTTGACTAGGAATCCATTACCAAGATGGTATGCCAGGAGATAAATACTGTAAATGTTCATAATGGATGTTCTGCATTCCAGAATCCTGCTGGACAGAGCAGGCTAAGTGCTGGATTCAGATCAGGTTGCTTGGGGCTTGGTCTGTCGAGCCTTGAAAACCTCAAGGATGGAGATTCCGCAGCCTCATCTGAAAACTTTGGTGAAGCCTGCCTTGTGCAGGTAGTCCATGTTGGAGCAGTGTTCCTACCCTTGTTCTCTTTTAGTTACAAAATTGCCAAGTGTTCTCTGACACAATAGTATTGAAAAAAACAAGACACCTAGCATTATTTAAATATTGACAGTATCATCTTAAAATGGTCATGTTCTAAATGTTTTACATGTGTGCCGTGGAAAAGGAACATCCTCTTCCAGCTGGACTGTAAAGTGTATTAACCTCACACTTCTGGAACCATTGGTATCACTGTAAGGACAATAGTTTTACAAGAACAGTATTTGCATTGTGGTATTTTGTGGTTCTATTATTAGAAGCATAAGAAGAAATGGAGTTTGTTTGGGGTATTTTTTAAACAGCAAAAGCTTTTATTTTAACATTATCTTTTTATTTTTAGGCAAATAAGATCATACATTCATATTCTTTTAAAATATTCCTAACAGATAAATATTTTTTTAGTCTACAGCTTTATCTTCAAGATAAATTCATTGCTAAAAGCACTTCTTGGACAACGTGCAGAAGCTGAGAATGTATCTTGAAGCTGCTTTCCTTTTCTTTCTGTGTGAAGCTTAAGCCCATGCTGACTTTTTTCAGACACAATCAAATTAGCTTTTTTCTTTTTGCTGTCTTTTGTCAAATCTACTGTTGGCCTCTACCACACTGCCCCTTAGCTCACTCCTGTTCCTAACTGCATTATTCACTGAGTCAACCAAAGTTGGCTGAGCACATTATGAAAAATTCTTGTGATCATAAGAACTTCCTCAGCTGCAGGTGATAACTCTGCTTCATAGCTCCCATTTTCTTGCTCCAGCGTTTTTTCTGAATCTCACTGGTAAACATCTAAGTCACCTTTTCATCACTTTTAACATCAAACTCTCCTCTCCTCCACCTGCTCTTTCTAGTATTTGGGCCCTAAACAGTTAACTTTTTTTTCCCCCATAGCTGTCTACTCTCTCCACTTTTTTGTGATACCTTCCTCTATTTTATCTTCTCCATTATTAATTTTACAAATGTTTCATGCATACTCAAGTACTGGAGTTCTCAGCCTATGGCAGGTAGAATGTCTACATCTCATCTTTTCTCTGACAATAACCAAAACTTTGGCTNGCTTCCTTTTCTGATTATTTCTGTCATCAGTTAAAATTAAGGCTCCTTCAATATATCTTCAGAGCCACTACCTGAAGCTCCTCTTTTTGGCCCTCTCCTTTTTTCAGGAAAAAGGATGACAGAATCTCTGATGGTTAAATTTTGGGTTGCACTCTGTTCTTCCCAGAAGTATCAGAGTATGCCCCTCCAGAAATGCACCATTCCTTGAATTAAGCTATGGGAGAGACCCTTGAGGGTTGCAGGATTTTTTGGCCCTGTGATAACAAATCACTCTTAGTTTATGTTTTGAGAGCTAATATAAATTAAGAAGGTCTTCTTAGAAATTATATGAATTGAACGTCCCCCCTTTTAAGGGCTGCAAACTCAAATCCTGCCCTTATGATGCACCATTGCATTTTTTTTTCTCTGAGTGACCCAGCTGGAATTGTGCCTTTTCCTCACTAGGGTGCCAAGGAACCTTTGTGCTGAATCACTAACTATTTCTACTGTAATTGGCTTGGACTTCTAGAGTGAGGGGTGCACTGAATACATCTTCTTTTTTGCCCACTAATTGTTTTCTATGCCTCATGGGGCATTTTCTTCAGATTTTCAGTGCCCCTGTAATATTTAATTTGGAGCTGGATGTGTAGCAAAATGAAAATTGTTTCAATTTGATTAATTTCTTAAGTGTTGCTTGTCAAGTTTAAAGAAATTTTGAGCAGTCTTTCTTCTTGATGAAGAGGGAGTTTTAGACTATCTAAGGACTTCCTGAAGGTAACCAACTGTCAAAAACCATCCAAGATTTGTGTTGATCCCTTTATCGGTCCTTTCAGAACAAGAAATAATGGAATAGCTGTGCTTACAGTGCCCTATTCCCCACTTCCCAGGCAAATCAAGGGTGCCTCTCTGCAGCAGAGGGATAAGGTAAAGAGACTAGAGCCATTATGTGTGGTAGCAGGAAGGTGATAAGAACCAGTGTGTTTTTTTCCTGAAGAGCTGTATTTCAGACTGCTCTTTCTGTAGCAAAAGGCAGAGTTTCTAAGCAGATGGATCAATGCTATAGCATACCTTGATTTCCATTGTGCTGGCATTGTTTCTACAAGATTCCTTGACATCATACCACTGTAGACCTGTGTGTGTGTGCTAACATGCTTGCCAACTAAAATTACAGAAAGCAAAGGATAGGGTCAGAGGCAGAAGTGCAGGCCTAGCTGCAAAAGACAGGCATGTAAGCGTGGTTGTTCTATGAGCAGGGCAACACCTGTTACAGATGGAGTGGTGGACATTACCCAGATTTTGGGGAGGACTAGGAATAGAAAATATAAGGAGCTTATGTGACCTCACTGGCTCATCAACACTGAGAAATCAATATATGTATGACTTACAACAACAAAAAAGGCAAATCTTTTACAGAGATAAAAACATTAAAAGTGGCTCTGAAATGCCTCCTGTGAGAGAGTTGGAAAGACTCCCTAGGTTGTAGGTCCCATCACGTTTTGCCTCAGTTCTCTCAGTTCTCTCTCTCATTTCTTCTCAGTTCTCTTTAAAGTGTAGGACACCTCCTTTTTAGTCAAGTTTTACCTGTTTCCTTAGGAGTGTATCTTTTGAAAGTCTACCTCCAATCTTTTCAAAGTGTATTTCCTTGAGAACTCTCACAGGGAAATAACCCAAAACAAACAAGTGTTGTCTGATAAATGAGATCCTTCACTATTCATAAAATATTTGGGTTATTTGGGAAAAGGGGAAATTGCTAAGGATTAGGTTTACAGCACATGACCATGTCTCAGAAGTGCTACTCTGCAAAGTTTGTCAAGGGGAAAAAAAAAGAAAATGAATCCCAGTAGGCTTGCAGAGTTTTGCATCCTGTAGTTTATTACATTTGTCAGTAAAAGCAGCAAGGATTATGGAAGTAGATTTATTAATTTTATGAAATTCTGGAACAAAAGATTGGTGGCCCTCTCATAGAAAATTAAGTGAAACAGTTTTGCGAAAGGCAAACATTGTGTACTTGTACTGAAAAGTTATTATTGCAGAAAATCTGTTGCAAATAAATCACTCTAGCTAATCTCTTGGAAGTCACTTGCCTTACAATGGATGGGATTATGTTCTATGTCTCCCTGTGTAAAGGAAGGTCCTTGGTTTCAATGGGTGTTCAAATTCCTTGGGGCAGTATACAGAATTAGAACAGCTAAACAACCAGTTTGGAAAAGTTTCCTGTTGCTGTTTTATCCTTTGTTGTTAATGCCTTAAAGACACACTGCTAAAATGAAGGTGCATTTTCTTTGCTTTCAGTATCTCATCCTTTGTACAAGTGTTCTTTGGAAGACTTCATAATATTTGATCCTTTTCAGAATCTGCCATTTGTATGCTGAGAGGAAACTGAGACAGGGACAGTAAGTTGTGCTGTAAGAGGTGTTAATTGAAACATGATGATTAGACCATTATCATGTATGACAAAAATACAGCCATTGAGATCTGAATTGCTAAAAGCCTTTTCTCAAAATGATTAAATCATATCCATCTGAAAGGAGTTGTAAGCTACTTGCATAAAATCACTTCAGGGACTCCGTTCTGATCTAGTAGGCAGGTAGTAGGCACATTTGTGACTAGGTAGCCGCATCAAAATGGTAGCAATTTCGCTTGTCTCTAAATAATTTGGCACTTTCAATCAGTATTGGTAATAAAGTTCTGGTTTTTCTTAGAACTGGTTCTCCACAGGCGAAGGCTAATGCCTGAGCAACATGCTCAAAGGGACCTTGCTTTTCTCTTTGAAATAAGCAAGGAAATGTCCATTCTGGTATTGCAGTATGCCCTTAGTAATCATAGCAGTCTATTTCATTTTTGTCACAAATAGTAATTACTTTAACACATACAAAATTTAAAAATAAGTTTGGCTTTTCATTTGTACCAATGTTAAATTGTAAAATACCAGTCCGTTTTGCCTAAGATACTCTAATGGATCTATTATCATTTCCTCAAAGCAATGGATAAAATCATAAACCTCATCTTGGGAACCACTTAAGAACTGTTATCTCAATTTCACAGGGACAAAGAGCAGTTTCCCTAAGGTCACAATAAATGAATTTTTTGTCCTTGAATACCTGCTCATCACCGAGCCATTCTTTCTTCCCTGCAGAGGAGAAATGACGTGTTCCAGGCTCTGGTTTATCTCTGCGTCTTTTCCTGCTCTTTATGTCTGATCTCTAAGAGCTCGTTCTTTGAAACCCAAGGACAGTCACAGCTCACAGAGGTGGCTGGCTAAACGTCCCCACTCTCTGTGGTCTGCACTCTCATTGTGCCTTGCTCTCACCTGCTCTAGTTTGTTTTGGAAAGAAAACAGGATATACCAGTGCAAATGAGACAATGGCACGCCTATCCAGACTGTGGACAGTATGGAGATTAGGTTGGAGTGGGACACACACCATGAAGGGAAGGTGTTCACTAAGTGTAAAGTTCTCAAGCCTGTTGCAGACAGGCAGATTGGCATGGATCATAGCAAAAGTTTATTGTTGTTCTAAGGAAAGTTTATTGGTCATATTGGTTACAATGTTGTAGCTGCTCTAAAAACTTCCTCTCTCTATGCTAGTGTTACTGAGATCTTCACAATAACCTAAAAGTTAAGTCAGCAAATAGCATCATCACTCATTGCAGCTGAGGAGGCTGGGTTTTTTAAGCACATGCTGAAATGGTTTGGTGGATCACAACCACAAAGAGTTTATGTAAAGCTGTATAGCAAGTGAGTGCAAATGCTGGACTTTGATGTCTCTGTCCAGTGGTTGCTCCCAGTCAGATTTGTACCGGGAATGTCAAAGATGTTATTTGATAAGGACCAGACTTTTTTGAGAAGGTAGCAACCTGAAACTATGCACCTCCTGTTGTTAATAATATCCTTCATGTGAGCAGTAAGCACCTGAGAATCTTAGTGTCTTAGAAATGGAAGTGACTGTATGTTTGCTGTATATAAAAATATCTATATCTATCTATCTATCTTGTAATCATCTCATTGTAAGTGCAAGTGTGCATGCATCTATATAATACCAGTACATCTGTGTATATAAGTAGGATGCTTAGGATGCTTTCCTGCATGTCACCAGCTGAAATGGAAATCTAGATGTTCTGGTGTGGAATTTATTTCTTCTTCAAACTCCTTATATCACTAATTAATGTAAATTATTCATAGTTATACTAGAGTGTAAGATCAAGAACTTATACTGAATTCATCATATGATAAATAGTGGGGTTTCTACATGCATTCATTCTTATGCACCATGTATTACAACTGTGAAGAGTTCTTAATCCTTTTCCCTCTCTTTTTTAACAGTTCTGAAGAAATTATTCCCATTTCATAGGCAATATTTGATTTGCACTTAAGGGAAGCATCACACCTTGTAGATCAATCTGCTACTAGACCTTCACTGTTTCTACCACTTAATTTAAAATTTTCAAATCTTGGAAACCTGTTGATTTTAATGTATTCCCATTCCTATGTTACAATAGTATAGTGCAGTCAAGGAATTTTTCCATAGGGTCATGTTACTATTATTACCATTGATTTTGATCTGGATGAGGACTCAGATGTGGATGAACATAAGCTCTTCTCCTAAATCATAATAGCATTTTCTTCCATAATTTTTCCACAGTCACGGTTGCTTTCTCTTTTTCCCCTTTTTCCCTTGCTTTCTTAAGAATTTTCCTGTAGCCTCAGTTTCTCCCTGAAAGGTTATTTTCAACTTCGTACTTGTTTGTAATGAAAATAGCACATTATTTGTATGTCTTCATTAACATTTTTATCCAGAATACAAATAAAGTATTTTAAGTCATCAGTTATTAACTTTCCTGACATTATCAGTTTGTGACCTCTCAGAAAGGACCTTATTTCTGTGCTCAGAAGACCTGAAAGCCCAGATTTGCCAAAATATGTTGGTTCCTAAGTTGTTTTTTACAATCCTTTAAATTGATTTTACACTACACTTAAAAGACTAAATACTTCTTGAATCTGGTTCTAAATCATTTATTTCAAAGCATCACTATTTATGGTCTTTAAATGTGGATAGTGAGAGTCAAGATTTAATTTAAAGACTCAGATATGAGCCCCATCAAAAACTGTCCTTGTTTTAAAATATAAGTTGATATGAGTGGGATTAAGGAAATCATCAATACTTTCATTAAAAATAATGAAAAAAAATCAGGATATTCTTTTATGTCTTAATCTAAAAACATCCAATGTGAGCAACTTCTGTGAAATTTGTGTGTTTGCTTGCATACAGATGTAAGGGTTATTTGCATGCTGTTGTTTGCTATAGGTTTCAACAGCAGTTTCCACATGTCATGGGAAATACGCCATATAAATCAGATGTGTTCTCCACGTGTGTAGAGCATACATGTCTATGTCTCTAAAACAAGCAGAATACAGTTATTTTAACACAATTTGGACTGATATTTTATAATATTTTCAAAAGGATTCATAAGTGTTTACAAAATAGATCAGCTAGAGCACAAAAATACTAATTGGGACAAAATTTTCAAAGTTGGTATGTGATTTGGTTTTTGATTTTGGTTACCCACATGGAAGCTATATTAAGGACTGAGCTTCAGAGAGCGCACTTTCTTTCAATTAGGGCTACCACAAGCAGCTCAGATCTAATAGGAAAAGCACCCTGAGCTCCTACGCACTCATCTGTGAAAACTGTGGTCTTATTTCTCTCTAATCATGTTATGGATTAAAGTTGGTTGAGAATAAAAATGGAGAGGAAGCATTTGCTCTCCTGGATTATCCTGTTGCAGTGCCATGCTCATGAAGCTGAGTATATAGACTTTTTTACATAAAACGGTCCACTCGTGTTCGTTGACCTAGGAGAATGAATAAATGCACTGGCCATGTTCTTCCTTTTGAGTCATTCAAGAAAACAGCATTTGGATTTCCCTGACTGAAAGGCTGTTTTTCATATCCAACATAGAAGTCTGTAAGATTGCTGTTGCATGTACATAAATGATATAATTTCCCTGAAAGTTCAAAATAATGTAAAATGAAACAAGCCCACTTTATTTGATTTCTTGATCTGATTCTGGTTTCATTTGGTTTGTGGCCAGCCTCTAAAGAAGACTGGATGACCCAGACATAAATTACAAATAATTCTGTGTATTAAATTGGCATTACATCTTTCATCATGAATTGAGGTTCTGTTAGTGCTTTTAGGAGTCTTTAGTGCTTTGATGAATTTTCCCACACCTGCTTAAAACATGTTGGTGCACTGCATTCTGCAAAGTGGGGTTACTTGACTTAACATTAAGGATAAATACCAGCTGCAGAGATCTAAGAAATCCAGAAGAAGAATTCAACAGATGTGCTAAATTTAGTCAGAAATGCTTGCTAATCTTTCTGTCTCAAGCATTGCTTTCACTGTACAACGTGCAACTGGTCAGCTTTATGGAAGAAATAGGCGAGGGTGTACATTGATTAATGAACAAACTGGGAAAATGTAGATAGTGAGGAAGAGCAGACATTTAGAGTATTCTGTATTTAAGGTCAGTAGAAACTTTTGGAGAAGTGGGAAAAGGAGCAAGTGAGAATAAGCTTTAGACTTCAGTGGAAAATGCTGTGGGGAACTGTGGGCTTTGGCAACAAAAAAGAGTATTAAAAGTTGATGAGCAAGTGATCTATATGGGATAGATTATCTGATGGTGTATTAAGTTTCCTTGTGTTGATTAACCTCAGGATGTATAATAAGTAGACATTGGTTAATAGGAGACTAGGGAGAGAGATTTGGGAAGAATGGGGCAGTATGCATAAGAAGATGGTGGGATACTGGAGCTAGATGGTGAATTACTAGAGGCTGTAAAACTATCATGGGGAAATATTGGATGCTACTCCTGTATTCTCATACACCTTCAAGAGCATCTACTTTTAACCATTTTCAGGGACTAGTCTTGTGTACTGAGCCACTATGGATGTCTTTCTGCTTTTATGTTAGCTTTTATGGTCTCTGTGTAAAGACAGAAGGTTTGTCCACACGTGGTTATAGCTGGCAAATGTGGCTAAAGAGTAGTGCCAACCAGAGAAATATGGAAATGGCTTGGCTGTAAAGGAAGACCTCTTTGTGGTAACAGGTGATTGGTTAGGCCACCTTAGGATAAAGGCAGAGAGGAGATAGAAGGTGCTGGGATTAGAAGCTAAGGATGGGAGTCATTACCTTATCCTCTAGAATCCTTAATCATGTTCTCTAGAAGACTTGTGTTTTCCCAAATACAAATTTTTTGTGATCTCCTGAGCATAAAGAATATTTCTTGTCACAACCTACTGCGCACCTGATCTGAATCCATTCACTCCCTTCACCCAGCTAACTTTGCTTTTAGATTTACTAATGCTTTCTGGCATAGGGATTTGCTTTGGTATTTCAAAATAGAGAACTCTTGATTGAGTGGTACTTCTTGTGTTAGCACTGCAATCACAACCATAAAAATTGGACTGAAACAACAAGTAACTTCATCAAATCTTGTTTTTCTTTAAAAGTGTGTTTGCCTCGAGCATTTTTAGTACATTTTAACAATATGGGAATTTTAGTATTTTGTTAGCAAGATGTCTTTTCACTGGAGAGCCCTAAGAAGATGAGATGTATGCAGAATAATTTCTGAAATATTTCCTCCACATTTGTGTTTGGCAGTCTGGTATCTACCTGCTCTATGTACCCATGGGAAGAAAAGATTTTGGGGGCCAGCTGTTTCGAGAAGTTTGCCAATGGGATCTGTGTCATATCAGCAGTGTCAGTGATTCACCTTTGAGAATAGTGTATAACATGTACTTCCACAGAGATAAGAAATATTACAAGAAAATATTATATGCAAAGATACACTTTAGATTTAAGAAGTTTTAAATCTCTGTGTCTTTGTAAAGTTAAAATGATCCTAAGATGCTTAGCAGAAATCACCATTAATTTTTCAGCTCTAAGTTTGTGTTCCACTTATTTGAAAGAGGTGCAGAATTAATTACATTCAGCACAATTGTCTCTGCCTTCAAAGAGTAACTAAGCCAGGCTAAGCAGTACTGGAGCCACTAAAATCTCAATAATACTTTTTTATCACTAGTTATTATTTAATTTTAATTGCATTATATTGCACAGACATAGTTCAATAGGGTACCTAAATATCCCGATCAGTATCAGGGCTGGGATGTTCAAGAGTTTGCAGACAGAAGCCAGCATGTGTTTTCTACCACGTTATGGGAAACTGTTTCCACCCAAGAGTTAGCTAAGAGTTTAATCTTGCAATTAGTATGCTCTCTGCCCAGAAAATATCACTTGCAGCATGGCAAGACAGATGTATTTTGGATTAGAAAGAAATCTTTCTCACCACAGAGTAATGCACAATTTATCAGATATGACTTAGGACAGTGGTTCATATTCCTCTGAAGCATCTCTGGGAGACAGAATATCAGAAAACTATTATTTGGGTTTCTTTCCAATAGAAAGTGGGGCCATTCTCTCAGTCACTGTATAAACAAATAACATTCATAATCTAAATAGACAAGTCTATCACAACTGTCCAGGAAATACAAAGATATGGCAATGGAATATGATTTCCCTGTGATCACAGATTTGATTGGTTAAAATCCAATTGTTTGAATTCCCAGCTCAACACTCTGTACTATGGTTGACCTTACTATTAGATGATGATTAATTTTTTCTGATGAGTTTCATTTTTTTTATCATTTTCCTTTGTATTTGGTGTTGCTTCTTTATCGAAATTGCCCTACAGAGAATAAGCCCTGGGAGGAGCAGGAAGCTAGTTGCACTTCTTATGTGGAAAAGAGCAAAACTGTAATAGATCTATAATCAAGGTGGATTTAAATATTTGTATCTCATAGCAAGCAGTTATTCTTACCGGAATGTAATACATGTATAGTACATATGTTTAAAAAGTGTACCATCAAGGATTCCTTTAAACAAAAATAGCATCTGGCTTTGAAATTAAATGAATATAATCTGTAACAGGTACATATATACAGCATGAAGTAATTCCTGGCTTTCTGCTGTTGATAGAGTGTCTGAAAGTTGGGAAGAACACATTAGACTCCAAGAAAGCTACACAAATTATTTGATTTTATGATTTTTTTCCCTGCAACTAGATGAACAAGCATTGCAAACAGGCCCTACACCTGTAAGATCTAGTTATAGGGCAGGTAACTAGGGAATTACTCTGGTTTAAAATGAAATCTGCACATTGAATTAGTCTGGGAACGGCTGTCTTAGAAATCAGCCTGAGATTAAAATAATCTATGAAAGGTATTTGTGTTAGTATTAAACATTTTTGCATGCTCAGTATAGAAAATAGCCTCTGAGCTTTGTGGATTAGGAAGTGGCTGGTACGGCTTTCTGAAATTGGGCTGCCTTGTTAAGAATGGAAAGCTCAGTTAAAATTTAATAATGAGAAACCTATGTGAGCTCTTGTGATTTACTGCTGAGCAGTGCAAGTTCATATTTTAAAAGGCAGAGTTTTCAGTCAAATCCTTGTCAAAGTTATTAGCCAATAAGGTTCTGGTCATTTCTGCAGCATGTAATTTCTTTTTGAGCAAGAGCTATATACTGATATGTAAGTGTATCTGATAAGCAATAGAAAGGCAAATAAAAAAATAAACTGTTCTTTTATAGTCAAATACAAGTACAATGAGAAGACTAACTAAAACACAGACTTTGGAAAGTTATTTCTGGATAAAAGGGATCAGTTCCTTCTACTGGAATTATAATCTGATGATTAGACTGACGATTAGACTTTGTTAAATTGTACTATGTTCAGGAGCAATCTGCCAGCACCATGGCAGAGCAGGCATTCACTTACTTCAGCATCTCAAGTTCCAATGTTAGTATGTGAATCCCATTTTTTGAATAAACTGCCATCAACCTAGCTAATTTTAATCCATGCTTTTATATATGTTATTGCAACCTGAGCAGACGCTTTTTCCTTGGATTTTCCTTAAGATTACCCTGAAAAAAAAAATTATATGACCTCAAAAAAAGGAAATTATGAGAGAAAATTGACTAAAGGGAAATCAACCAAATAGCTAAAATTAAATGGAAATGAAACCTGTTAGTATGGAACAAACATGCCCACACACAGACTTGTTCAAAATAATTATATGAACTAAACCCAACTGTTATTTTGGTTCAGGTTGATTTTTTCTTCCTTTTTGTTTCTTACTTTGTTTTTGTTTTTGTTTTTGTTTTTGTTTTTGGTTTTGGTTTTGGTTTTGGTTTTGGTTTTGGTTTTGGTTTTGGTTTTGGTTTTGGTTTTTGTTTTGTTGGTCTTGTGTGTATGTGTGTATGTTCAGAGAAGCCATAGAACCTCTGGCAATTAAAATGCAATCGTTTCTGTGGTGCAAATATTTACAACCAGTCTAAGGCCCTTTCAATTTGCCAGTGCAGTGTAAAGGAGACACAGCATTACTGAAAATGAAGTCAGAGATAGCAAGACCAGAGGCAGCAAGGCCTTTCATATTTTATATGGATTTTTAGGAGACAGCACTTGCCAATTGTATGAGGTAAAATAAAGAAGAGTGGTTGAATGGTTTGCAGTGAAAAAGCAGATTGCTGAAAGCAGAAGAAATACATTAAATGAAAGTCCACAAAAACAAATGGCAAAGGATAAAAGGTGAAGGGCTGTGTAGGAGGGATGTGCAACTGATGATCCCAGACATTTGGCGATGGAAAAGCTCCATTAAAACTAAGCACCTGCTGCTTAAGATTTGGGCTTCAAAATTACAAACCATGTCAGAAAAAGCATTTTCTTTGCAGTTTAAAGGCCAGCTGAAGGAAACAGTCAAAGTATTACGAGAAGGAAAAAGAGAGAATGGGAAAATATTTTATGAAACTGATCTGTGCACATTTAAGGTGGGGTATTGGTTAGACATGGCTGGTTTCAATTTGATTTTAACTTTTATTCCCCAGCTTTTCAGTTGTCTTCTAGAACAAAAAGAGACTTTAGCTCAATTTAGTTTAGTAAGGAGGTAGGCAACTATTCTTTGGATGGCTTCCTAACCTTGTGCCTCATTCCTCTTCATGGGTGTGTCTGACTTGAATTTCTGGTTATTAATCCTGCTCTAGTCTTTGCCGAGGAGGAGAGATGATTTCTGACTCTTTTGCCCACTGTAGGGTAGAACAGAAAGCTGAAATCCTTCTGATGGAATAAAGGCTGGCAAATGTTAGAAACCACAAGAACTTTGATAGAGAACCAGCCTATACTTAAGTGACATTCACACGCTTACACTGGCACACCCGCAAAACCAAAACCGTACTGAAGGCTGTTTGGTTTGACATGGCTGTTTCTCCTGCCCATACTGCTTTGATATTTGCAAGAAGATGAGTTGAATATCACATGTCAGGAATTGGCAGCAGACAATGGAAAGCAAGAAAAACTGTTCCCAGCCCTCCACACTGAGACAGAATTGATCAAGTCATCACTTACAAATGACAAATCAATGGAAAAACTCAGCCTGATCTGCAGTATGCTTTCCCTCCCAACTCCATTTACAGACTCTGATTTAAGCACACTGCTTCCCTTTAAAGAACTTAAGATTACCATGATGATTTCTTTTAAATATGAAATTGGAAAACAAAAAAGAAATGGCTAAGAGGAGTTATATGTCTAGAATTTTACTTTCCTCTGCTCAAGGAAGGATACTCTCTCTTCTTGTCTACTTTGAATACCAGATGTCTCTGCACAGTCAAATTGAAGCATCCTGGATGGGAAAGATTTTCAAATGTCCTCAGCTTTTACTGGAAACTGGGCCCCTTTAAGATGTCTCGAGTATGGCACTCAAAGAATCATCCCAGATTTCACAGAGCTTTTCAAAACTCAGCCAGCATTTTTAGTAGCCTGTGCCTCAAGGAGTCTGGGCACCTTACCCAAAAAGAGCTAAAAATGTAATTTGCAGTTCTTCAAGTAATCCAAAACAAAGTATCAAATCCCTTCCCATCTTCCTTTGCCAGGGAAAGTCCCTGTGCACTAGAAGGGGCCTCATTCTGCTACACAGGGGACAGCAGAAGTAAATGGAGGGTGGAGTGGGACAGCTTTTGGAAGAATGATCAGGCTGTGCACAGTGCTCAGCCCTACTTAATCATAGATGCCTTGCTTGAAGATTGAGTTCCAAATATTTCCATGGTGCTCAAACATAGATTTACCTGGCTCTTGTCTGCGCTGAAGAATTCCAACCAACAGAAGTTCTTTGGCTGTGCTGCAACTGATGGCTTTTCCTATTGTATTAATACTCACTTTGAAGATGCTTATTCTGTGTGGGTCACCAAACACGCAAGAAAGTATCAACTATTGAATTTTCCAAATATGGAGATTTATATGCCTGTGTATTGTGGCCACAGAGGAACAATCTGAAGACATATAGAATAAAGAAGCATGGCAATATCCATATAGCACATGACAGACACATGAATTGACATCTATCTAAATGTCTAATCTTTACCTTTTAAAAATCATATACTCCTTCTGAGAGTCAAGCTTTTGGCTAAAACAAGGGATTGTTGAAGAACAATTAATTGATGTAAGAGTCTTAAAAAGTGACTGAAACCAGTTCTGCTACAGGTGGACTGAGGAAGGCTTTCATTTTTCAGTTTCTTTCTCTTGATGGGCTAAGATGGATGTTGCAAGACATTAATCATCCTATATAAATGAATAAGTAACCTGTACTAATATACAAGTGTGTTGTGGTGAGGTTAGAGAACTAAAGCAAAGCAATTTGGTAGACTGCTCCTGCCACCATTTGCCATCCAGTTCACTTTCTATCCTGGTGGCCAACCATTGCTGTCAAAGGAGGTGTTACAGTGGGGTTTAATACTATCAGACAGGAACGCCAGAATAGGACTGTGCAACATACACCTCTGGTTTTGAAAAGAGACTTAAAGAAGCATGATGGGAGCCATCAAAAATAATACTTTTAAGAAATACCCATTACAAGGTGTACTGAAAAGAGATGATCTGCTCTTTAGAGGCATAAAAAAGGGACATAGAAAAGTTATTTATATTCTGCAAAACAATCTGTGCTGTGTTCTGATGTCCAGGCTTACAGAAGGGTATGGAAATAACTAAAGAAATACTTAAAGAACAGGCCACAGGGAAATGTTCCCTAGGAGCTATTTCAGGCTTGTGAATCTTGTCAGGGCATTTGGGAACAAGAAATGCAGTTTCAAAAGTTGCTTAGGAGAGCTTTTTGAGTATTCTTTTGAATACTTTGTCTTAATGGAAGGCTCAAATGTTTTTAATTTTTAGTTATTTTCACCAGTTGTTTGGAAAAAGCTTAAAGCCTCTTATACCAAAAAAAGTGCCCCTTGAGTAAGCAAGACAAATTATACCCAGACTTTGGATTAGGCTATGCATGTCCTTCAGTGTGCATTGTCTTGCATCCCTGAATTATCAGCTTCATGTATCTGGGCTTCAGCTGGTTGCCTAAAGAGCAAGAAAAAGCTCATCTGCAAGGAAGAGCTCATCTGCTCCCACTCTGATGATGCACAGCTGGCCAAGTGGATTGATTTTGGGGTCTCTGAAGAACCAAAGAATCTAACTTATAGCAGGAGACTGGACACAGGAAAGGACAAATTGGTGTACTGAGGAGATACAGACACTTTCTGGGTTGGCTGGTGTGTCTTATTCCAACATGCAGGCTTGCTCTAACCACAAGGCATGGGACTTGGAAATAGTTTTTACCAGGCTCAGTAGGAGAGCCTCCAGGAGCTGCTTGCCTTCCTGTTCAGCTGGGGGCATGATTCACCTTCCAGATCATGTGTATGTTGCAACTAGGCAGCGCTCTGTCCTTAAAAGAGGCTCATTTCAGGTAGCATTTTGATTTTTCTTGTTCCATGCATGTAAGCATACTTCTCTCTAATTACTCTCCATATGATACGGTAGTTAAGGCCTTTGGGCTTACCATAAAGATGCAACATGAAACTGTATGTGACTTGACCTTCTAGAGTATCACAGGAGATTCAGATAGGCCATTTTAACCCCAGCCCTTTTGCGTGGAAACAGTTTTGCTTATGGGCATTTCAGAAATTCATACTTTTTTGCTTAGAAATGACCGTTGTGATCATACTATGATCTGACCTCCTGTGTAGTTCAGGTTCAGCTTCATTCTGTAATTTCGGCATTAGCTACACAGCCTGTGGTTAACAAGCATCCTGTGGTGGGATTATGTATTGTGTTTTGTGTTGATTAGGTTATGACTTGAAACAAGTTATGTTTTTAGCTTGGATTTTCAGTAGTTTAGGCTCGTGCCTGCAGGATTTTCCTTTCAGAGTTTTCTAGGGTTTCTCCCAGTATCTTGTCTTTGCCATGTAATTCTTCAGCGTCTTCTTGCAAGAACAATAAAAAACCTCTAGAACACATCTTCCACAGTACTGTAGTAAAGATACTTAGAAGAAGTTCTGGAACTAAGTATCATTTTCCTTCAAATTTATATCCTTGATAAACTCTATGTGTAATCCTTATGATGATCTGAACTAGTCTCATGTCCTTTAAGCCTTGTCTCCCCAGAGGAGTACAGTATGTGCTAGATGCATTTGACAGAGCTGTGTCTGTGCTTACTGGTAAGCCATTTGCCACCAAACAGAATATATAACAGCTGCATTCTTTGGTTTTTTTGGGTTTTTTTGAATGTCATCAGGGCAGTAATTTGGACACCTGTCCTTCAGCAGCTGCCATTTTTCATAACACTGTTAAGACCTTTTTTTACCTTGTGATTTCTACACTTTTTTCAAGATTGACAGATTCAGAAGTTACTGTGTGTGGCATGGACAAGGCAGACAAGCAGATGATTAGAAAGACAGCGCAGACACATAAACTTGTTTCCTTAGGAAATGGAGCTACAGATTATTGCCCAGGGAACTTATGGTTCTTTAAAATTGCTACCTCTGGGTATTCTTACTGGTCATCTTCCTTCCTGTCTTTCTTTAAATCTTCTCTTGCGGTCTTTGGGGGTTTCAGGAAGGAGTGGGACTGTGTGGATCTGTACAAAAAGCTGGGCCAAATTTTCAGCTTTGAGAGGCGATGCATATGGGAAGAATAGACACCACCATATTGCAACTGTTTTTAAAGCTTCTGGGTGCCAAGAATCCTATCACAAAATTGTGTTACTCGGATTGCAAAGTTATGTGGGATTACTCTCAAATATGCAACCAGTGACTCATAAATTATTTCCTTTACTCCAGCAGTTAGTATTGTGACTCTTTGAAAATGTAAAGAGTTATATAAATGTTGAGTGGTATTTACACTGATTGTGTAAACAGGATGTTGGTTGATAGGAAATACATAAAATGTTTTGGGTTTTTTTTAATGCATTTCTTTACGTGCAGCTTCAGGTGAGAAAATACTTTTATAAATGTACTTGGCAAAGTATTTTCAGAATTGTGTAGGGGATGCTTTGAATGCCTAAGTGTTGTTTTAAGAGTGGTCTCATTTTCAAACACTCATCATGGCTATCACAGATAATATATATTTACACTCTACCTGTCAAGTCATTCTTCTCACAATGCTTCTATTTTAAAATTCATGACATTTGTGAAGTTGGACTGTCCTTATACCTCTTCCATAGAAGTCGAATTGTCCAGGTGAGAAAAGGTGGCTTGTAGATATTTCTAGTATTGATGCTATTTATGGCCCTACCAATTTTACTCTTTAGTATTTACTGATTACTTATATATGTATTTCTATGGCACCTAGAAAAAGGTTTACTTTTTTTATTACCATTTGTAAGTTTGTCCATCCTCTCCAGTCTCAGTTACTGATTCCTACTAATCTTGCCAAAGTTTTCCACCCTCTCAGCTGTGCTGGATGCCAAGTGAACACTTTGTGTGACTGTGCTCTAAGCAGAGGAGGAAGTGGAAGCAGCAGTAAGGAGGGAGGAACAAGACTTTGAATGTTATTTCCTTAGTTACTTTTTTCCCCATCTATTATGAGCTGTTCTTAAAAGGTAGATCACCTGCTCTAATGTAATACAAAAATAAAATATTTTTCCCAGCAATTAAATAGATTCCCAAAAAGTATCCCAAGCTCCTAAATGTTCAGATCTATGGTAAGAAAAGAAAAATATGAGAATTTTCCAGTTAAGATGGAGCAGGTCATTAATTCTGGAGATTACTTTCAAGCCTGTGTGCACTACTCATACTAGCAAGTACTTTATAATGAGCTTTTTAGTCTTGTGTACTTTTCTGCTTTGAGTTTCCTCAAGGGAAAGAAGCCTGGTGTAAAGAGGTGTAGCCAAGCTGTGCTGTGCTGTGTGCTTGGGCACACCATCTCAGCTGGGAATAACAGACTGACAGAAGTCATGGCTGGGACCAATGAGAAGAAACCATACACTCAAAATGCAGTTGCCCTGATCTACTCTTCATATCATATCCCTGCACACATCATTTCCAACACCCATATGTTCTTCATAGTAGCCATGAAGCCCCTCTCATGAACTTATTTTGAATTGCTTTCCTTTTCATTGCCTTAAAAATCCCTGCTTTTGTGCTGATCTCCTTCAGGCTGGTTTCATAACAAGCTGATTGCATGCTCCAAACACTTGACCTGTAGCATATAAGGGATCTGCATGCAAATGTGTTGGCTCTGGGCCATCATTCTTAACTGTTGATGATATTTCATTGGAATTGCAAAACTGCTGTGTAGCAACACCATGTTATTGAAAGAGGCATACATGTTTGGTTTGTG
Source organism: Hylia prasina (assembly GCA_013397195.1). Taxonomy (NCBI): domain Eukaryota; kingdom Metazoa; phylum Chordata; class Aves; order Passeriformes; family Sylviidae; genus Hylia; species Hylia prasina. Next base: position 111,083 of record VYXD01013657.1, on the reverse strand, counting down.
TGGTGGGTTGACCCTGGCTGCACACCAGCTGCCCACCAAAGCTGTTCATAGCACTCACCTCCTCTGCTGGTCAGCAGAAGGAGTTGAGATACGGACAGAAAAATCAGTGTCATGAGCAAAATGAAGTCAGCTTGGGGAAAAATTAATCTATGTCCAATTAAGTCACAGTAGGATGAGAAATAAAACTATATATTAAGAACACCTTCTCCCTACCCTTCCCTTCTTCCTGGCTTTAACTTTACTCCCAATTCTCTACCTTCTCTCCCACAGTGGTGCAGGAGGGTGGGGAGGGTGGAAAATGGGTGGGGTTGTGAAAAATTTCTGCTGCTCCTTCCTCCTTAGTGGAAAGACTCACATTCTTCCCTGCTCCAGTGTGGGGTTCTTCTCACGGGTACAGTCCTCTATGAACTTCTCCAACATGAGTCATTCCCAAAGGCTATAGCTCTTCATGAACTGCTCCAACCATTCCATGGTTTGTAGCCCTTCAATCAGTCTGCTACAGTGTGGATGTCTGGAGGGTCACAGGTCCTGCCAGCAAGCCTGCTCCAGCATGGGCTCCTCTCTCCACTGGTCCCCAGGTCCCACCAGGAGCCTGCTCCAGTGTGGGTTTCCACTGGGGTCACAGCCTCCTTCAGGCATCCATCTGCTCAGTCCCCCAGATGCTGCAGATTGGTCTCTGTTCCACTGTGGAGGACTCCCATAGGCTTCAGGGGCACAGCAGCATCTCCATGGTCTTCACTACGGGCTGCAAGCGAATCTCTGCTCTGACACCTGAAGCACCTCCTCCCCCTCCTTCCTCAGTGACCTTGGCATCTGCAGAGCTATTTCTCTTACACATTTTGAATTCTATCTTCTGGTTACTGTTCTGCAGGATTTTTCCCCTTCTTAAATATGTAGCCCCAGATCTACTACCACTGCCCCTGACTGGCTTGGCCTTGTTAAGCAGCTGGCTGGAGCTGGAGCTGGCTGGCATTGGCTTCATGGGACATAGGGAAAATTTTTGGCAGCTGTCAGAAGCTGACCCTGTAGCCAAAACCTTGCAATGCAAACCAAATACTGTTTGTTTTCATGTGATTTCTACATCTGTATAAAATACACTCTATGCTAGGGTAGAACTAACAAACAAGTGTGGTGCTGTATTTCTCATTGCTCTTTTTGTGTAAAGGTAGATGATATGTTTCAAGCAGAATGGATATACATCCATTAGCTCAAATTTTCCCTTTTTTTCCCTTGTCCCACTTGAATAATAGCAAATAATCATGACTCTTCTCCTGAGCTTGGCTGTCCCCAGGCCTGATTTTGTCTACATAGTTTGAGAGTTAAATTACTTCAATATGCTCTAACCTGTGCTGTAGAAAATATGTTATCCAGTGACTGGTGTACAATGCTGCAGGACTGCTATTTGTCAGGACAAAGCAAAGATTATTACCTTTATCCACTTTTATATACTATGCTTTGTACATTTAATATTGTTCAAATTCAACTTTAATTTCTACTGCTTGTAGAATGAAACTGATTTTGCTTCTGCAGCCCTAAATCTCACCAATACCCAGAGACATGTTCCAAAAACTGCTGTGTATTTCACCTGTTTAGAGTGGATGTTTAAAGGCATTTCATTCTTGCAAGATCCTTCCTCTGGACCTGTTTTAGTGGTTTTATCTCATTTTCCCCTTTTGCTTTAATGTGTTTGGTATGTCTTTAACTAATAGCTTAGTGTGATGCTTAGCCGTGCCATAGTAGAAAGGCCCCAAAGAAAAAGAATTTATTATGATGAGGCTCAGTTCAAATATTCAGGATGTCTTGGTACAATTATCATTGTGGTTGCAACTGATAAAAAATATGATTCTTATTAAAATATTAATTCTTGTAGGTTATCTGGTGCGCACAGCATGTGTTTAAGCAATGTGTCAAAATCAAAATTATAATAATAAAATATTAGCTTACAATTTAAATGTGGTGAAAGAGCTCTTTCCTTTACTGGTAGTGATGAGCATAGCAAAAAAAGAAACAGACTCCTTTTAATTTAACAGGACAAAGGTAAATTACAGCTACCACTCATTCTTTCATTGCTTTTTTCAGGTGACAATAAATGCTCCCTTAACTTCATGCCTGAATGGAGTATAGTGTCTTGCTGACAGGATGCACAGGTGACTACCACCTTACATCCTCTCACCAGTCACCCTGTTTCTACCCCAGCAAAGGCCTGTTTTCATTTGCAAGGCTCCTGTAACTCACCCACATGCAAATGCTTTTGACCTTAATTAAAGCAGTTCACCTCTCTCTGCCTCTAGGGATGGTTTTCTCATAAGGCAGTTGTATTTAATTAGCATTTGCATAGCATTCTGCTGGTTGCTTTCCTGGAGCGTTGTTCAGTAGGAGCGTGGGATTGCTGAAGCCTGACTGGCAAGCTTTGCACCCTCCTAATTGACACAGAAGCCAAGTAGAAGTTACACAAGGAAAGAACAGAGAATCGTTAATGATGGATCATTAGCAAGTAGCTCCTTTGAATGAATGTAGATAACTTTATAACTCTATCAAAGTGAAAAGCAGCGTGATGAATTATGCATCAAACAATAAAAGCTCAAGGAAGACATCGGTTTTATAATTGCTGTGCAATTTTCCAGCATGCTCTAGTTTGTAAGATTAATTTTCTTTGGGAAGCATGAAGCATTCTGTCTGTTGCACACAATGTCAATTTTGGTTTTCTCTCTGTAGAGTTTTTATTCTGCATCTTTCAATATCACTGCAAAAACTCCCAGGGTTTGAGATCCACAATTTTTATGTTAGCAAAAATTTGCACAAGAGAATGAAAAGTCTATAGCTGCTAAACCTTTGAGGGTTTGCTTACTTCTCGGTGTAAAGAGTTCCCAGATACACACACCTGAAATAAGATTGTTTTGTATCTTTTCTTTTTAATAGAAATTGCATAATAGTTTTGTGGCTATGTTGAATTTCTAGACTAGTAAATCTCTAAAGGGCATTTTTACTTTGAAATTATCATCACAAGCATTTCAGTTGGCACAGAGGTAATTCCTGTGGTTTGCACTAGTGCCAGTTCTGCCCTCCTAGGGCTCCTACTCACTCCTAACAAGAGGAATTAATACAAATATTGCCCAGTGATGTCACCTTCCCTTTAAAATTTACTGGTCTCTTACTGAAAGTTTCCTCTGAAAATTGAACTCGGTTGTTTGAAGTGAGTAGAATCAGAGGAACAAGTTAACAGAAAATGTATCCCTGTTTCTTAGTTTTCATGTTACAGTGGGTGAAAGGGACTGTGAGAGATCTATTCCATCAGCAAGCCCCAGGGATGAGCTGTGGGATCAACTAGTCTAGAATAAATCTTCTTCCTAAATACCAGATTGATACAAACTTCACAGCCTCCTCCCATGGCTTGTTCCAGCATTTTGCTACCCCTACCATTATAAAAGTTTACTTTTTGTTTCCTACAGTTTCCTTTGTTGCAATTTAAGGCAAGTATTTCTCATCATGGACATGAAAAAGGATTTCTTTCCTCCTTCCAGGAAGTTTGCATGGATTTGGCGGGGGTCGTTAGGGTTTTTTTAAGTGGTAGTAGTGGGGGTTTTTACATTTTTTGAAAACAGTTTTGAAAGTGTTTCTCTCTAGCCTTTATCTTTAGGTCCATGATCCCACTTGGTTCAATCTGTCATGTTTCCTGTGAAAATTTCAGTTGCTGTCTTGTGGAATCTCTCAGCTGTTCCAGATGGCTGTACAGTAGGGGCCCCACACCAGACACTGGTCCAGCTGTGACTTGCCAGCTCTAACTAGAGCAAAAAGATTATTTCATGTGTCCTGCAGGCATACCTCTTGTTTGTACACCCCTGTATCATGCTTGCCTTTTTCGCAACAGCATGATGTTGTTGACTCATCTTCACTTCATGATCTAGAATAACCCCTAATTATTCCTACTTTCCTGTTTGTCCCCTGCCCTGTATTTATGTGATGAAACATAATTCTTTCCCCTTGACAGTATTGAATTTCACCCTCTTTTATCAGACCATTTCTCCACTGTAGCCCGGTCATTGTGAAATGTGCTTCACAGGAAGTTTTAGCTTTTGAAGTCCTCAGAAAGCTGAGCAGGTAAGATCTGAGTTCCATCACCCATCCAGGTAAAATAAACTGATAAGTGCTTCATGCTGAACAGATTCCTGTGGAGCTCACTTAAAATGTTCTGTTTCAGAAGATCCCAAGAAGCAATTCTCTGAATATGATTTCCCTCTCAGTATTGCACCTGGCTTTGAGTTTATCTAGACCTTGTTTCTTTAGTCAATTTATGGAAAATAGCAGAGAAATTTTTTTATGAAAGTCAAATCTTGATTTGGCATCCTACTGGTTGAAGGGTGTGGTGGTCTTTTCTAGGGTACAGGCAATTTTCTTTACTGTGGCTGGTATGAGACTGTGTTTCAGATTTGTGCTGAACACAGAATTGATAATATAGAGTTTTTTTTAATTGTTTAGCAGGGGTTTCGCAAAGCCTTTCCTGCTTTTCATATTGCCACCCCGGTAAAACTGGGGGCACATGGGAGACTGGGAGGAGACATGACCAGGACAGGTGACCACAACTGACCAAAGTGACATCCGAGATTGTATGACATCAAGCTCAGTATATAAAGTGGGGTAAAGAAGGATGAAGGTGGGGAACTTTTGGTGTGTTGGCACTTGTTTTCCCAAGTCACTCTTACATGGCTCTGCTCCCCTGGAGGTGGCTAAACACCTGCCTTCCCATGGGAAGTAGAGAATTCCTGTTTGTGTGCAAATCTTTTACATTCCCTATTAAACTGTCTTTATCTCAACACATGAGTTTTCAACCTTTACCTGTTCTGATTCTCCCTCTTATCCCACTGGTGGGTGAGTGAGCAAGTGGCTGTATGGGGCTTGGCTGCTGGCTGGAGTTAAACCATACCAGAGGGTCATCTCACCTGACTTGATATCTGGATGGTAAAGCTCCCTATTTAGGGCACCTGTCTACCCTTTCCTTTATGGAGAAACACTGGTGATCACAATTCATCTAGCCAGGTTTACCAATTTACCAGTGTCTTAGAAGACACTGTGTGTACCTTCATCTTCTGTGTCTCCAAAGAGTGTCTAAGGAACAAAACTTCTATATCTAGATTATTGATATCTAATTTTAGATGGGATGTATCTCACCTCCAGCCCTTTTCCTGGTAGAAAGACAAGAGATCACATACACTATTTGTTCTTGAGAGGTACATGATGACTGTTATTCATCTGCTATTGTCATTGTGATTATTTTTTCCAGTATTGAAGGAACTTGAAGTTAAATTATATGGTCTGCAATTCCCCAATTCTAACTGCTTTCCTTTTTAAACTCAGAAACCCTACATGGAATCCTGGAATCAGCTGGGTTGGAAAAGACATTTAAGGTCATCAAGTCCAATCGTTACTTCTTCCAGGAGCATACCTGTCAAAAATGTATCAAATCATCTTGGGAAAAAAAAAAAGTTTTTCTAGGCACCTTTTGTCTTATTTTGTCTTCCTGGAGGTGGATACTTTACTGTATTAAACAGTTGATTACAGTTCATGAAGACTGGCAAAAAAATAATAAAATGTCATGTTTTGGCATCCTGACTGACCTTTGTCAGTACCTCTCCTCAAATAAGTAGTAGCTTCATGTAGTCAATTTATCAATTCATGCTGTGGTTCACTTCCTTTGTTGATCAATATTCTATTTCTTCAGAAATAAAACAAACACTTTTCTGGTATTTGAAATGTTCTTTGTATTTCTTTGCATTTTGAAGTAAAGCTGTAGTTTCATAGACAAAAATATAATGAAATATAACCTTTTTTGTAGATTATTTTTATTATGTAATAAAAGCCATTACTGTTAAATAGATGAATCCTTTTGCCAATAGCATCAAAGGTTTTTTAGTTTTGTATTAAAGACGAGTTTTCACTTAGCAGTTAAGGAAACTATTGTCCTCTCTTTCTCCATGTGGCAGGTAATCTTTCTATGCATGTGCTGAATACATACCTCACTTCTGATCTCAGGGTAAATCTGTGGCTCATTCTTCTTTTTGAGTCTGGTAGTAAGGGTATAGCTACTAGTCTGCAGGGAACTACAGTGGAATCAGTTCACTACAGAGCATCAGTAAAACATGAGATCTCACTTCCTGCAATAGAAGAAGACACAGAAGTCTTCATATTATTGCCAGCTTCCAGATTTTCACTTTTGAAAATATTTCTGCCAGAGCAAATAAATCTCAAAAAATTGTTGATTTTCTTATGGCTATTGCTACTTGTACTTTTGATAAAAAGTGTAAACCAAGTGGGAAATACCATGTCTGCACATGCTGTCAGTTTTGTGTCACTGCAGGATAATGGAGCACACTATAGAGGTACAGCCTCTATAGTGCGTACCTCAGTGAATCTGTCAGCTGCAGCCAACTGGAGATGGTGCTACTCATTGTCTGTGAACTGCTCTGACATCAGTAAAAGTGTGTTAACATGCCATTTAATCGTGTCGTTATGCTTGTGCTGCCTTGTGTTGTAGAAATGTGGGGATTTCTGCATTGCATCCTGAGTAGGCTGGGCATTGTTCAGGTAGCAGAGAGTGGAAGACCAGTGACATAATATGACTCAAAGGACCCAGTGCTTATCACTGAAAAAATGGGAAAACTTTCTTAACATTGTGTGACTATCCAGCAATTCTGCGTTTGAGTGAACTATTTAAAACTGGCTTATTGGCATATTATTGCAAATTGGAATATTTTTCTAGTCTGTAATTTCAGAATTCTGTGAACATAACATTTCTATGATAAGGACTGTGATTTGAACTGGTGTCAAAATGAGGCACTTTTCTTTAAACTAACATAGACAATTTGATATAAATATGGGTAGTAACTCTGGAAAATAATTTTCCCTCCTATTTGGTGATTTTGTTTGGTTTTTTTTTTTTTTCAGGACCAGGTGTCAGGTACAGTGAATTTGCTGTGTCACATCCAAAACCACCTCCACTTGTTGGACAACACACAGTGGAGATACTGAAGAGCATGCTAGGGTATGAGGATGATGCTATAGAAGAACTTCTTCGTACTGGTGCAGTGGCTCAGCATGAGGTCAGATAAGGAACATTAGCTACATTCCTTCACACTGAGTTCACATTACTTTGTCCTCTCTTTGCTCCCTTCAGTTTCCCTAATGGGACTCAAAGAGACGACATAATTTAATTCCTAATTTTCTTCCACGTGTGTTTGTATGATTTTAACACTGATGTATCAAATAAACAATCTCATGCTGTCTGAGTGAAAGATTTACTTGGAGGGGTTGGGAATAAATGTAATTATACAGTCCTGTGTGACTACTCATTCTCTGTACTTCACATGGGAAATAGAGTCCTTATCATAATTACAGTAATTGCCTAAACATTTGTCCCAGAAAGACATGATGTTAGTGAAAAGAAGCAGAACCTTTAAAATCTGTATACTAGACTCTCCACTCACAGAAAGCTGCTTTGTATTTTAATATAATCTATTTACAAATTGGTAGTTGATCTGATTGATTTTGAACAGAATTATCCATCCTGAAAACTTTGCTCATCTCTATTTTAGATCAAGAGTAACCATTGCAAAATTTACCTCTATTCCCTGGAATTCCAAATTGTTAATGTATCTTTATATCATATTGCATAGTCATGACAATCTCAACATGTTAGTGGAAAGAAGCTGAAATTAGCACAGTTCTTCAGTTATCAAAAATACCTGTCCCAAGACCAGCTGAGAGACAAACTAGGGCTGAATAGTCTTCTGTAATTTTATTCAGAAAGGCCCAGGGTACTTTTTCACAGAAAACCACATGCTGAATGTCAAATACCAAAACTTGCCAGATGGCTCAGTCTGGTTCTGTGGGTAGGTACTGATCCCTGTCTCTGACTCCAGTTACCATTCAAACCACTTTAATTATGGAGAAAGCACAGGTTAAAATCTGTACCAAACTTTTGACACCGTCCAACCCCCAAGATTAAGACATGGTGAGAGTTGACAGATATTCTTCAAATATCATAATACCGTATCCTTCAGTCGGGTTGCTCTTGCGAGTAAGGCACCATGCAGTAGAAGAAGGTGGAAGAATTTAATCCATGAGAAATAGTAAGGAAAAGATTGGAGAGCCATTTCTTCTCTAGAAACCAATTTGACAGTTTTTCACTCACAGAAGACATCCCAGGCTCTTCTGTGATGGTATATAATTTACATCTTAAGTAAACTCAGTGTATGGGAAGCGTTTAACCTTTGTTTTGTGCACACTGGGAGCGAGGCAAAGCCCTTCTATTCCTAGAACTGAATAAAACTAAAATCAACACTCAACACACAATATCCATTTTTCTCTCAAAGTATCAGAAACAGGACTGGCATTATAACTAGCTTGTAACTTTGTTTCCACTCTAACAAACAAGATCCTCTGTACTACACTTGAACTTCACAACTCTGCATTACCTTCTGGGGGAAGAAAAAAGGTTATTACATAATCAAATTGCAGTGGAACCCCACTGTGGTCACTCATTTTTGAAGCCCAGTGTTTTCGTTCATTTTTTAACTTGTTTTCTCTCGTTTTTGCNTTTTTTTTTTTTGCACTGCATTCCTGGAACCAAACACCATACTCCATCCATGTGCTAAAGACATCATGAGATCCTGGAAGAGTGACTTCTAAAATAAATACAGAAATAAGTCTGAACTGAGAATTGGGACACCATAGGGGAAGAACTGAAACTGAATTGGAAGAGGTTTTGATATAGTCCACCTTCCTTTTAATCTAAGGGGAACATCCCCCTTTTAATGAGAAAAGCAGAAATTTGAATTCTGCTTCATATAAAATGGATAATCTGATATTGAACTAAACTTTGTTTACTAATGAAAAACACTGTCAGATAATATTCAGAAATAATTTTTCTGGGTTTATTTTCCAAAGGGTTCTTTTCTTCACAATTCTAAGAATCACATACACAATGTATGGTAAAATATTGTTCAGCTTTGTTAAAGGATTTCTAAAAAAATCAGGTTTTTTTCCTGTGCTTTTCCAAGCAATGAAAATAGCTAATCAGCACATCCTTAGCTACAGTAAATTGGCAGAGCTGCTTTAACATAGTAATGCTGGTTTAGATAAGCTGAATATTGGGCTTTAAACTCCATAAAGTATTTTGTGCAGAGTTCACACGCAAACAGTGTTTCCTTTTCTTTTTTCCATTAGTGTTTTTCCTTTGCAGTTTGCTGTGTTGACAGTCAAATGCCTAAAGGGATAATTGGAGACATTATTTTGTCTCACCTCCAGTAGTTACTGCAAGAGGAGAAATTGAGTTACCATTTCTCAGTGTTTATGTCAAACACTCACACACAGACTGATGCTTACCCTTTAAGTCAGAAATAAATGAAAGCCTTTAAATAGGTGGGTATCTGGAAGCTAGAAAGTCCTTTAGCTTCCAACATCTGATCATGAAGTTTTACCCTTTCATAAGGTTTGGTCTCTTGCTTTTGGATGATTTGGAAGACACTTAAATAATTACCATGATAATATTTAAGCTTTTAAAAGCACATTTCCTTTAAAAATGAACAAATAAATGCAGAAAAAATATTCAAAAAGAATTTTGCTGCAGTCTTCCTAAGAATCTTAATGAATAGGTGTCTCTAGAGTTCAGTTGTATTTTGACAATATTGTAGTTTCTGGTTTTCTCTTGTACCTTAAAATATAGAATCAACCATCACTTAGGATTCTGGAACTCATAAACTGAGATCCCTCCACTTTTGAAGAAGAAATGTGGTTTGTGATGACTATACACAGCAGCCTCTGGCAATGAATGTCTGTTTTTCTCTGCTTAAATTGGAAAATAATCTTTTAGTGCTGCCATGATGTGAGTGTGTGTGTGTTGTATTTGCTTTAATTTGACCTGATTTATACATCCCTGTATTAAAAAAAAAAAAAAAATTGAAGAAGAAGCCCCCCATAGCAAAAGAGTGATACAGGACACACCTGTTGTCTAGTTATAAACTGAACCCACTTATAGGTGTTTGCCAGGAAGCTTTAGCTATCATTGGAAAAGGAGCTTTCCATTTTGGCATCTGTTCTCGATGCCATGGTCCATGGCCACTTTGGCTCTGTTCTGTGCATTGGGGGATCCCATAGTTCTTATATTATCTTCACTATTAAAAATACTTCCTCAGCCCTCCTCATACAACTGTCTTCCTTTTCCAAGCTAGTAAAGCTCTGGACCAAGTATAAATCACTCAGAAGACTGCAAAACTGGTCAAGCAGAGTCAGGAAGGTTTTGCATAGCCTGAGGATCTCACTGAGGGATATTTTAATTCATCAAAAGAAAATTCCGATCAAATAACAGTCAAATGGGCAGTAATGGATTTTTCTTGCTCCTGCATGGATCTTGTTCCTGGTAACTCTTTCCCAGAACCTCCTCATGCACTTGGGAAGTCCTTGCATGATTTTCTGCAATGGGTGGCCTGGAACTGACATACAAAAGTAGGTCTTTTTTGATTAGTGGTCAGGAGGAGCAATCTGCTAACTATCAGAAGCTCACCCGCCTCACCAGTGATCCAGCTAATGTGCAAAGGCCAGTGAAGCCATATTGATATGAAGAGTGGTCTGTTAAAGATGTTCACTTAATTGTGATGAAGGGAAATGCTCTTTTTCTTCTCAGATCTATAAAATTTTTTTTAAAAAAAAGGTTATTTTGTCATTTTTATATATTTTAATATTAAAAAAAAAGAGAAAGGGAAAATATTCCTATCCTTGACTTACATACAAAATATGAAAATCCTTTTTTTAAGTTCATTGAAATAGATTGAACCTAATGAAATTAATCAGAGTTTTGGTCTTGCTTCTTCAGAGATTAAAGGTTGTCCCAAACATGTCTAGTGACAATATGTTGAGGCTAAAATAGCAGTCAGAAGTAGTTCTTCCAGGGAGTGGGCATGTGTACTCAAAAACTGGAGAGACCATTTTCGTTAAATTGCCATATAGCTCTGCCACTCATAGAGAGAGCACTGTAAATCCTCAGCCCTGGTGAACCTGAAGATAAAAGGCAGCTAGACAGCTCTGTGATTAAAATGGTCTTGATTTCTTTTACTATATAGATGACAAGACACAGTTAATCCTTTGACCTTCCTGACATTATAACACTGTACTAAAATGCATTTATTTCCCCAAAATATATTAAAAGGTATTTAATTTCCAAAAGACAGGGGAAAGGTAAAGTACTTTCAGAGTTCAGTAATGCTGGCACAGCTGCTCACATTTCATGTCAGTGACATTACACAGTGCCAGATACAGTCCTTTTCTTAACTGCTTGTACATTGAGTTTAATGTGGCCTGATGAAATGCTAAAGATTATTAGCTGGTGAAAAAAACACAGCCAACCTCAGAGCAGTTCCTGTAGGATCAAGTAACCTCCCTACACAGCGGCCTCCATGACACTGGGCAATGTGATAAAAATACAGTGATAAACAGTGATACACTCACCTTTTTAAAGCTGACAACCAATCAATTCAATTACTTTATGTTTCTATTGTGACTGGAATTTGGAACAGACATGAGAAGAATGCCTGGGATCACATATGGTAAGGGTGCATGAAACTTTTGAAAGAAGATCTATTTTTTGGCTCAGACTGTGCTGAAAAATAAAGGGGGACCCAGGCAAGGTGGAGATATGTTGATTTTCAGATTTTTTTCTGTTCGTTAGAGCTATAACTAAAAATTAATTAGTAAGTACCAATTAGTCCTTAGTGATCAAGAAATTCTTAAAAATCATAGTGTGAAGGGTATACTAAACTGCCTGCCTTAAAAAACCTCATTATGGTTTAATTTATAGTGAGCAGAGTCACACTGCTTATTTACAAGGTACTCAGGGAAGAAGACTGGGGAGGAGCTCACTTCCCTCACTGCTTCTGTGTGGCAGCTATTTCAATATTTGTTCAACAATGCCCCAAACTAGCCAAAAGACCTTTTAAGTATTAAAAGAAATTTGAAGATGTGTAGAGGTAGAGGAATGCATATGTAGCTCCCATTTCTTGGAGATCCATATTAGGAGAAGGTAAAGTTTCACATTAAAAAGTTGTGTATGAAAATGCAGAGCAGTGTGTACATTTCCCACTGAGACTCTTCTACTGGTGGGTTGAGCCTTGACTAAAGCAAACATGAGAAAAGTGACACTTCCCTGATAATTTTTTTGGTCTTTTCATCAAAACCTTCTCTCTCCCAAAGCCAACAGTAAGGACTTCTAGCAGAAAGACAGAAGCACTGATTCAAGAATGCCACTGCAGAGTGTTCTGCAAATCACAGTTTGTCTCATACCCCTATCATCTTCAGACCAGGTGCCCTTGGAACACCAGTGATATATGACTTGTCTTCATCCTGTGAGTATACAGTGCTGCTTATCCAGTTTAGTCAGAGAAAAAACAGGGAAATACTGTTTAGTCGGAGAAAAATGGGAAAATGAAGCAATCACTCCACAAAACTCTACAGGTGATACTAGGATACCATTTTTCTGAATTCTTCAGGAACAAACCACATTGTCCAACTGCCTGTACTTGGAGGCAGTTCTGCCCACTCATTGTATCATGTCCACTCTACTAAACTCTCCATGTTTGATATGGAACAGGTTGAGATAGAGAAAGAAGTCTCAGAATAGCTAGGATCAAAGAGAGAAAACACTGCTTGAGACTTAGTTGCATCCGTGTTGACAGAAAACTCCAGATTCTGTACTATGGTAGTAGATCTGATGGCCTTGAGTTCAGCCCAAGTCTCCCTGTACCTCTGTAGAACAGTTCTGATTTTAACAGATCTGACAAAAGTTTACGTGAGCAAACTGAATGGCCACAGATCCTCATTGCAAAACAATATGAACTACCTGAAGTTCATCTGAAGACCTGGTGAGGCCTTACTTTTAATCAGCGATGTTAAATTGGTAGAAATATTAATTTGTTAACAAATTTGCAATTATTAATACTTTTGAAGAGTCTGTCATGTTTGCTGTCTCATTTTATGTGGTTTTATGGACTTCTTTCTTCAAATTGCCTCCTAATGCAATGGTTGTCCTCTCTCCTTTGCATTTACAGCTGTGTTTGTGACATTTTAGAGCACAGATTTCCAAAATATTGTACCTCTGACTGTTGAATTAATTCTCCTAAAGCATGAAAACTGTTTGAATACATTGCAGTTATATTTTGTGCCATAAATATTGGACAATTAAAAACCTAATCCACTGTCTTTTAAAGGCAATGACGGGGCATTCACATTGATTTCAGTAGGGTTGTAGCCTGAATCTCAGTACCATGAATTTGTGCATTCCAGATACATAAAGCTTCATTGCTTTAAGTTGCTATGGTAAAAGTTCTCAGCCTTTTCTGTGCTCTCATCCAGAAGCCTTAAATCATTAGGGGTTTTATTCTTTGGAAGGGTCATTGCACTTTCACTTTAAATAATGAGATAAAAATTGATGTGTTTCTTGCATAAAATACCACAGAAGACTTTATATGTATTTGTACTTGCCTTAATGTTATTAGCAATGTTAGTGATACCAGTAGAATACTCATTTACCCAACTGTGTTTGAAGAAGGGAGGAATTCTGACCTTTTTTGTGTAGCTTTTTGTGAGAACTGTTGACTATTGCCAGCCTTGAAGACTCAAAAAACTCCAGAATAGATCCTAAAATAATCAATAATAGTTTAAAAATTCAGAAGAGAATAATATGATCGAACAATATACCTAGATGCTATTTGTGAAGAAGCTATAGCAAGTTTTTTGATACTGAGCTGGCAACATCTCTTGTACATATTTGTCCATGGAACAAAATGCAGGTCATTGCTGGCTTCCTTGCAGGCCTGGAATTTGTCCAGCTTGGTTCTTTTAGCTTTAGGGAGTTGATATTTTTAGTTATTTCTAGGAAAACATTGGAAGTGAACTATAATAATGATTTTGAAATACCTGGTTGTTGATATCAGCAGCATGCATGCTGGGATCAAGCTGATGCTATTAGCTAAATTGAAAAAGCTTCTCCTTCATGTTATGCAGCATGTATTTGAATAGGTTGGATGCGAACATTTACAGTGCTATGGAAATAAGAATTGTGTGACTGAAAACAGTTTTAACTGCATTTTCTCACCTCTTTCTACAGGTAAAATCTGACAGTTCTTCAAATTCTTTGCAGAAAAAGGAGAGAGAAATAAAACTCTTAAGGGGGGATGAAAATTATTTGTAGTAGATACAGGTGTGCTTCTTGGAAGGATGGAATCTATCATAGCTCTTTTGACTCCCCTAGCTTTTAAGAATTTAGTCTCACATGAAGACGACTGGTCCAGTGGTCGTTGGGCAATCTGAGGGCTATCAGAAAACCTGCATGCCACAGATTTCCTGTTTGATGCTGGGCAAGTCCCATTCCCTTCCTTTAGGTTATCTGTATGTGGTTTGGTACTTTCCATTCAGAAGGACAAAACAAAGATTGCAAACTGACCTGATAGCAGAGGCCATCTCTGTTTAGACAGATGGAATCCATTGTCTGTCTTGCAGAGGCATTGTGTTGATTTAAAAACGCATGTGTTGCAGCATAGCAGAGAAGTTAAATTCTTTTGCAAAGTGAGGACATCCTATTTTTCCTGTAAAACCAATATGAACAACCACAGTTTCCCAATCTCCCATTACTGAAACAGAGAGAAGCCTCCCCAAAGGGCTTGTGAAAGACCTCCACAGATCATTTGGGTATAAACAGATAGTATCTTTGTACCTAGTGGTTGCTTACGTATAAAAATGAGATCACAAGATTTTAGACTTCGGCCTTTCTGGAAGCAACTTTAAAAAGTTCAAGAAGTTAATCTCATTTTCTGTCTGGAATAGTGAATTTAAGTTTAAGGAGATTAGCTGCAATGTATATTCGAACCAGTAAGAACTACTGACAGATCTAGTAGAAGCTGAAAGAAGAAGGTTTTACATGTAAGGCAGAGAAAAAATAGAAGGCAAGGCAAAAAAAGTAGATAAAATAAAGACAAGAGGTAAAAGAGGAAAAAGGAAAGGAAAAAGAAGAAACAAGAAAAAAGGGAAAATAGAAAAGAGAAGAGAGAAGAAAGGGAAAACATATGAGAAATTATAGGAGAAGAATAAAAGTGGGAAAGGGATAGAATGGGAAGGAAGGGAATGGCCTTGGTATACTGCAAAAAATCTGTCATATACACATTGCTGCAGTGGATTCTTAGTCAAATAGTCAAATAGAGACACACAGCTCCAAAGGTGTGGTGAATGATCCCAGCTGCGAAAAGGCAGAGAGCATTAGCAGTGACCTGGACTAGCCTTGTGGAGAAATTTTAGTAGGGTTGCAGGAAGGCCTTAGGCACTGCATTGTTTGGTCACTGGAGTGTGCCTGGTGTTTACCAAGCAGAGGGGTGAAATTACATGGGGGAGGAGAGACACATGGACAGATCATCAAGCATAATTTCTTCTACAACCGGGGCAGGGAGGAACCCAGGGACGTCTAACTGTAAATGAATTTGAACACATTGTAAAATGTGTTCAAATTACCTAGGCAATTATTCTAGATCTGTTCCCTGATCTGGAGATATGTACTCACTGCTTTCCTGGTTAGAGAATGTCTCTAGAAGGCTGGACAAGAGACTTTAAAAAGCAGAAGGTAACACTGTGTTGTTTTCCATAGTCCTCACTCTGCAAAGTTTCAAATGAAGGGGCTGATCACATGCCAAGTGGAGCACATGGAATTACTTCCTTGCCTTTGATACATTCTGGCTCAGCATTTAATTAATAGTCCTGATTTTATAAAGTTTTTGGTTTTGAACTTTTCACTCCACCTTTCCCAGATAGAAAAATGGAATCCACACTTACCTCATTAATTTCAGATGGTTTGTTTCTGCTTTCAAGGTGTGCATGTGGAGTGCTCTGAACTTCCTGGACACAAATGAACATTAAATCTGCCTACACTTAGAATTAGGTCTCAATAATGCCAAACTTTTTGAAAGTGACCTTAAATCTGATTTTATTTGTAATGCTCATGCATTCCAGGAAATATTGACATATTTGAACTTCAGAAGAACAGATAGTAATGAGAAGTGGATTGAAATCTTGCACGTTCAAATACAGAAGAAATTTAAAACTGCTGAAGACATGCTAAACCTGTCATTGCAGGCCTGCTGATTAGTTACTGAAATCAGCCATTCAGGGCAAAACAAAACAAAAAGTCCATTTGATTTCAGCAAATATCCAGTTTTGCGATCTGCACTCAAGTGAAAAATGAAGAGTAATTAATTGATCTACAGAGTCACATTAAATCATACAGTTTAAGTGTTCAGCTTAAAGTCAGGGTGGAAATGCAACAGCTTCCAAAGAAAGAAAAATCAGGATCTCAGGGTGTTGTTGAAATTTAATATCAGTAACTTATCTTTAGCCCACCATGCTCAAATCTTAATTTTCCCATTTAAAGTCCTGAAGAGACCGAAAGTATGTGAAAGTGTATTTGAGCTCAAAAGATCCTTTTTTTAGACATCACCATCTGAAAAATGTCCTTGCTTTTACATCTCCAGACTATGCTGCCAATGCAAAGGGGATTTGCTCGAGAAGAGCAGCTGTCTGTGGGTGCACCAACAATGAATGGACTTGCAGTTTGACTTCTTTGAGAGTAAACCCAAAACAGAGCAGGAAGGCAGAGGTGAGGGGTGTCTAAGGTGTCCTCCCCTCTACTGCAAGGAAGGCGGCGGTGAGCACTGCAAGGAGGAGGGGCACACAGCAGGGTGTGTCAAGAGCCAGCTGGGGTCACAGACCTTACCCCTGGTGAGAAGCAGGTCTGCAGGGAGGATTCAGTGCAGGCCTGGAGTGGAGGAACAGCAGTTTGGAGGGAGGTCTTGTAAAGTATTTGGAAATTGAAATCTGGGGTCGTCCCTCTCTTGGAATGGGTATGAATCCGATGCAGCCATGATGTCTTTAAAAGCAAGGCAGGGATAAAGGAAAACTTCTAAGCTGTGGAGCCAGGTATGTCCTGCTGGCTGTTAGCTGTATGATTTGGGTCACTCTGTCATGCCAACTCTGCAAGTGCCTGCCTATGGGAGAGAAAGCCAGCAAAACTGCCAAAGCAGCATTAACAGCACTGCAGGTCTGTAAGTGTAAAAAGACCAGGGTGCAATGACAAGTCTCACCTGGGTGCGACTCTTATGCTCAGAAATTTATGGCAGGTAATCTGAGGACATAAAAGGGCATCACCTGAGTTCTTTGCTGACTGGCTTCACCCAGGATTTCTCTTTATCACACTTCCTCCTCTTGTTCTCTGGTTTATCCTGTTGCTTTGCAATGTCTGGGCAAGGACTGCCCTTGAACAGACATTCCTGTGTGCTTGATAAGAATAATGAGGTACTGATTTTACTTGGATGTTACAGTTATATGAATAACTGGTCTTTTCTCATAGCTATAAATTTTGAGAAAAGTAGCTGTCTTGTGCTTTTGGAATTTGTTACCAAGAAAGTATCTGATTTCTTCTATCACTGTGGGTTTGGGCTATACTCAAAAAGCCTGGCTTTTTTTTTTTTTTTTTTTTTTCTTTTGTTCCTATTTCAGATCATCAGCTCTTAAAACCGCCTTACACTTATCCCTCACATTTCAGACTTCCTCCCACCCTATGAATGTTTTCAGTTGTCAAAAGAAGAAATGTGATCATTGGAAGGTTCACAGAAAGCATGTTTTGTGATTATTGTTCTTGTGATCTGTCCAATGTAAACTGCTTTAGAAAAGCTCTGTTCCAGCCACTCTAATTCACTTTTGCAGAATACGGGATTTGAAGTTGGCTATAGAGAAGGGCTTTTCTTTTAATGGGTACTCTGCGAGGAACGCATCTTAACTGTTTGGTTTCTGTCCTGACTTTTATCTCTGCCTAATAGTGCTTGGAGGGTGTCCTGTGTGGTTAACTTAAAACTGACCTTCCTTTGACACATTTTGATTGCCGAAAAGGAGCAAATGTGCCTCTTCCAGTGCTTTGACTGGTGTGGTAGAGAAATTTGTGGGTGCCCTGTCCAAGTTTAGATCTGGTGAGATCTAAAATAGTGACAAAAAATTGTGTGTCTTCCAGCTGCTGTAGCTGGGAACAACTGCCTATGCAGGCTTGAGAGGGAGATTCCCACAGAGCCTCTGCGCATGGTTGTGTTGCAACTGGAAGCACTGGTGGTACCTGGGAGCACAGTCCCAAGAGGAGACCTGTACCATGCAGCTCAGCTTGCTGCGGGTGGAATGACACCAGTACTCACTGGCTGGGAACACGGCCCGGTTTCATGTTCCAGCTCACTTCAGAGAGCTTACAGTCAGTGTTTACAAGGTTGCTGATGATTGCAAAGGCAAAGCTATGTTCCCACATCTGACTCTTTCTCACTGATCCTGGAGAATTGCTGAACAATCTCTGGGGTGTATGCCAACTTGATAGGAAAGAATTGCCTTGACTCTCTCTCTTTCTGTTTGTTCTGTTGCTGTGGCCCCTGGCAGCAATTGTTTCAGGACTTAACTTTTTTAAAATAACAAGATTTTTTTTTTTTTTTTTTGCTAATTCTCTAACTTCTTTAACTCTTGCCAAATCAGAGCAGAGGTGGTGGGGAACTTAACTGTGTCTAGTTCTTCAAACTGACCACTCCAGTAGCTGGACTTGTGCTTTCCATTGTCTTCCCCTGGAAGCTGCATAGATCGTGCTCATTTAGCCCTTACACTGTGTGGGAGGAACCAGGCCTGAGAAGGCCCATCCATGGTACTAATGGGAGTGTGCAGCAGGGCACTTCTGTGCAGACAGTTGATGACTAGAGAGCTATAACTTATGGTTTGGTAAATGTCATGGCAGCACTCACCAGTAGACAGTAATGTCCTATTTTTCAATACTGCTTCTTAGGTGTTGAAGGATGTAAACTTAACCTCCCAGTGAAACACAGCCAAAGCCATGTTGTTTAAGAGCACATTTAGTTCCAAATGCAGTGGAGCTGTGGAGTGTGGTCTCAACAGCCATCCTTTCCACTCTGGTGTCATGACTAGACAAGTATCCATCCACGTCATGGGGGACAGAGCTGGTGTAACTAGATGCTACAGTGAAGTTGTGCTAGTTCTCTTCCTACAGGACATACATTTCTGCTTTGAAAACAGATTCCTGGAAGATGTCTGAACAGAAGCTGCAGTAACCTGTAGTGAACTTAAATCATGAATCTTCTAAGTTTGTTGTTGATGGCAAAAGTTTTTCTTAAAAGAAGCATTGGTTTTGTGTGGTTGCATGGCAGGTAACAGCAGCATAACAAAGCAATCAAACTCTGAAAACCTTTCTGATTCAGTTCAGTATCTTGTTACTACCTCTGATGTATCTGTTAACCTTCAGAAAGCTACGTGGGTGTTTAGAAAAATAAGGTGCTCTACATTAAACACATTTTTCATCTGCCTTAGATAAAGAATGGATTTTGGCAAGAGTTACAGAGATGGGGAAAAAATTGCGTCCTGAAATAGGGGGTTAGTGTTTCCTGACCTTCTTTCAAAAAAAGCAGAAGAAAAAGTTTGTTTGTTTGTTTGTTTGTTTGTTTGTTTGTTTGTTTTTTAAATACTGCTCAATACATGTGGTACAGTTGCATTTTCAAAAAAAAAATTTTTTTTGAAGGAAATCAGCTCATGCTTGAAAAAACTAAATTTGTATTTGGGATTCTGGTTTCTGGTTAAGGAAAAATTCCTTAAACTTAATTTCTTGTGGAAAAATCGGAAAAATCAAGAATTTTTTTTAAATCAATTTCCAAACATGATATTTCTCTTATTTTTTCTTGTTATTACCTAGAAATTTGGTGTAGGTTTGGATTTCATTTTCATTTATTTTTGTTTTCTTGTTAAATACTGTTATCAAAATATTTTGATGCATGCAATTGATCTAGTTCTTCAAGATGAGTAATGGACTCTTGCTGACTTGAAAATTCTGGAGATCAAGTTGACATTAAAGCTCTCTTCATTGATTGTATGAGTATATGAGTAATTAACCCTCAATTTTTACTTGGACATGTGTATTCCATATGTCCTTTATTTTAACTCCTTTTTCATGGTATGTGATACATCAGGTATTCCTTTTATGTAGTGCAGGCTTTAGTATTTCCATCCGTAAAAAGCTCTGGTCAAAGTTCTGCTTCTGTTTCACAGATAACTGAGCCTCACAGGTCTGTTTGAGACTCAAATAAATATATTTTATGCTAATCTGCATTTAACTTATGTGTCTCTTTGTTTCACTGAAGCATTCAGAATATCAACTCAGTTTGTGATAGCTTCTGCCATTGGTGTCCTTGGTAGGATATTGTTGAGACCAAATGGAGCAAGTGCCCTGTGTGCTATGGGCTACAGAATGTAAGAGAAAGGTATGGGGTGTATCTAGACAGTAGGTACCGAATCTAAAAAAGGCTGGATAAATCAACAGCTTTTTGTTTGAATGAAGAGATGAGGTATTTTGCCAATAAAAAGCCATTAGGTGAAAACTTGGAGTGCTTAAAAGGTAAGTTATGTTCTTGCTGTGAATGTACAAAATCCTTCTGAATGACTGAATCAACACATGAATGCTATTTCTCTTCTAATTTAACTAAGTAGTACTTAAACATCATTGGTATTTGACATTTAGGGCCCAGTTTGTAGCAGCATCTGCTGTTAGGTCTGGGAATCTTAGAAAGTATGAGTACCTTATGGCCTGATTTTATATATCTTTTAAAATATATATATAAATATATAAAAGTGTACATGTGCACACATATCAAATATGTGTGTATGTTCACATATACATATTTGTTCTTAGATATTTGTTTCCATATCTGTAAATATCAGCCTTACTCCAACTGGCCATCCAGAGTTATCATTTACTTTTAGCAAAATATGGTTTTGGGTCTTTGGTCCCTTCACTCCCTGTCAATGTGCACTGGAGAGCCCCCCCGTAAGGAGGCGGTTGGTTGTTCTGTCTCCATTCATGCCAGGTATGTAAGCACATGCTTCATGTTAAACATGTTTAAGAGCTCTTCTTGATTACAGCAGGAGTGCTCCCACATCTTATAGCTGTGAAAATGTTTACATACCTAGCCTGCTCTGGTCCTATATGAAGATCTGTCTCCTTTTCCCTGCAAAACCTTTTCTGTCTGCTGCTTTGAAATTTCCCATGCTTCATGCTTTCCCCAGGCTGGAGGGAGGGTGCCCAGATCTTTACTGGGAGAAGTCCTTGTGTCAGAGGTTTGAAGGCTGCAGCTTGCTGAGAATTTAAAGGCTGGTTGAAACAACAATCCATGAATCAGTAAACAAGCACATGCTGGTAACGAGTTTCATGTTACTGGGGAGGCTTTTGCCTCTGTAAAATTTGTCAGGATTCCCAAGACTTCTATTTTGGATTTGTCCCTTATTTCCCTGCTGTCCCAGAGAACAGCCTCACATATGGATCTGTTCCAGCTCCTGAATATTCTGTGATTATTTAGTCACAGTAACTACATACTTAAAAAAGAAGAAATAGACTTTGTATGCATCACTGTGGTTCACAGAGAAGGTTGAATGTTGGGGCCATAAGTATAAACACCTCTACTTGCAACGGACATTCATATATGTGAATATGAATATGTATGTATAGTATATATGTAAAACGAATGTACACGTACAAAGATGTAATCCTTTCAAAATAGGTTTTCTTTCCAGAAGCTGTAATAACAGGAAGACCAAGGAAAGGAATAACTTGCTGTTTGTTCTAGTCTGTGAATGCTTTTACATTGGTGAAAAACATGTCTGGCCTTCAGTCAGTTGTTCCTTCACTTGTTCTGTTTATTGAAGATTACATTGTTGCTCTATAGAAGGAAAAATAACCTCTGAAAAGAGTCTTTTCTGGGCTCAAAAGATTTATGCTCTGCTTTGTTGATGTTTTGCACTAGCACTTATGTCAGTCCTGCTCTTAAACTGAGTGTGGTAATGATCCTTTGATACATTTTGAAGTGACTTTTTCTAGCTCAGACTTTTTTTAGAAAAAGTACATATGTAATAGCTGTACTGTCTTTAAAAAAGTACTTTGCTGTTCATGTGCTGTAACAGAATATGCAGTCAATGTTTACTTTCTATCAAGCAACTTTGGTGTGCAATAGACTTTTATGAACCCAAGCCTAATTTTAATGGCTGTGATACTGCCCATGATGAAGGCCCTGATTCTGCTAAGCAGCACAGGACATGTGCTCACTTTGGCTCTTTAGTACTTGTCAGAGCACTGAAATGCCAAGAGCTTGCACTCAGTGATTTTGTGTCCCAGAATTAATGGCATGTGGAAGTGGCAGGCATATCCTTATTTCAAGAGTTCCCCTTGAAGTACATGTTGGAACTATATCTATTCTGGAAATGTCAGTGATAGTGGCTGCAAGTAGGGGTGTAATGGAAAGAAGATCGTGAGGAAGATGCCAGGTGAGACCACACATCCACAATGAGTAATCAGTCCTTCCAGAGTGCCAGATTACTGTTAAAGATGTTTAGAGCTTTACCTTGTGTTTAATTAATTTTCATGTGGTGTATTTTGTATTCTCCAAACCCACAGTGCGCTACTGAGAATAGTGGATTCATTAGCACGGGTTTTTGTAAAGGATTTGTATCACTGCAGCTGTGTCAGCTTCCTCGGTCGATAGTTTTCCCTTCTATTGTACACAGTAACCAGTCTGTGCTGGGGATTGAACTATGCCTCAATTTATTTGTAAAATTTGTAAAATTATTTGTGGTTAAAGGAATGTCCATAGGCATTCCTTTAGAGCAATGCTTATGCTTGCTATGGAAGACTGGCACCCTGGGTTTTGTGGTAGGAGACTGCTATGGAGGAGATATCTTTTGAAGAGTTATGAATGCTTCCAGCACATAAGTGCAACTCAGCTTCACTGTGATCTAGTGCTTTGGAATAAGTCTGGGGCTGCATGTAGGTAGGGCTGACAGACAAATGCAAGTGAACATTACATCAGTGAACATGTAGTGACAGCTTCAATATCTTGCAGCGAGTGACAACCAATCCTGCTGGTAGACAACAACAGCAGCATCTGACAGGTCAGAGCAAAAAATCCCCCAAAATAAAAACCAAAACTACAGGTTTCCTATATGATCTTGAGCAAGCTTAGGTCACTCCCTGATTTGGGTCTGTATTACTAGAAGCAAGAAAAATATCTCCTGTATCTCCTATGTTTATATGGTGAGTGATTAGGGATGGAACGTTCTTACTGTACCTCTGTGCAGCACATAACACACATAACACAGGGGAGTTTTAAGCAACTAATATAAATAAGAGAAGTTCTTCTTCCAGCTCAAGGGATAACAAAACCTTTAGAAATCTTACTTGTTTAAATGAAGATAAACAGATTTGACTTGGTATGATAACTATTGGTGTGGCAACTATCTGTCACTACTGCTGCAAAGCAGAGTCTTCTATCTGTGTGGAAAAACATAAAAATAAAGGATTATTAAGAATATTGTTCAAACCTTAGACTGTTTTTCTGGTATATTTCTTATAAACCAGCAGCCATACTCACTGACTTGCTATTCAACCTTCTTGCCCCTTGCAAGACAAAGAACACTAGGAAATTGAGCCCACTTACAGTAAATTGGACATGCCAAGATTCCCTGGTGCCTCCCGTCCCTTCCTGCTTTTGGCTTATTCTATTGAGAAAAGGAATACCAATATTGTTTTATGAACTGTTATCAGACATGTACACTTACTTTAAAGGCATGGTCAATTTTTACTGAGCCTGTATTTATCATCTGAGTACATTAGGCTCTTTATCATAATGACTTTTAAAACAAAAAAATATCCTCATAACGAAACACAACTTGGAAGCTTTCAATACAAAACCCAATTATAGTAGAATGGTTTGGGTTGGAAGGGACTTTTAAATGTCATCTAGTCCAACCCTCTCACAATCCTTAACCTGATGAGGTTGCTCTATCCAACCTGACCTTTGGTGTTTCCAGGGATGGCATATCTACCACCTCTCTGGGCAACCCATCCCAGTCTTTCATCATTCTCATTATAAAAAATTTCATCAATATATCTAGTCTGAATCTACCCTAGTTTAGTCTGAAACAATTGTCCCATGTCCCTCTAAAATAGTAGACCCTTGTACCTTTGAAACATGCCCTAATAAAAGGTCAGTCCGCAGCTATCTTAAAAGCCTTTGTTGGGGGTTAAGTTTGTTCCTTTTTACTTAGAGAATTTTTCCCCATGAAGTTGCTAGGAGACTAGTTGCTAAGGAGTCTGGTCAAGACTNCTGTTCTATCATCAGTGCTGTAGTTGTTGTGGTCTGTTGGCATTGATATAAATACTAGTAAAGAACTGCTGTCCCTGCCCCATAACTCTGCCTGAAAGCCCCTTTAATTTCCTAAATTATAATAACTTGGAGGGAGGGGATTTGAATTATACATTTCCTAAGGAGGTCATGCCCCTCCTTAGCAGATACCTGTCTTTCAAATCAGGACAGCCTTAAAGTATTGCAAGGCTGCAATAAAGTCTCTCAGGTGCCTTCTCTTGCTCTAGGCTGAACAACAAGTCTCTCAGCCTTTCCGTGCAAGAGGGGTGCTCCAGCCATCTCATCATCCTCACTGGGAACAGGTGAATGAGGTCCACCGTCTTTCCTATACTGAGGACCTCAGAGGTGGGTGCAGCACTCCAGGTGGGATCTCATCAGAGCAGAGTAGAATGGCAGAATCACCTCCCTCACCCTGTTGGCCAATCTGCATTTGCTGTAGCCCAGGACATGGCTGGATTTTTGCGTTGCAAGCCCACATGGCCAGGTTTTCTTCCACCAGCACCATCAAGTCCTTCTCCCCTCTCTTTATCCCTCAGCCTACATTGATGCTGGGGGTTGCCCTGACCCAGGCTGAGGACCTTGCACTGGGCCTTGTTGAACATTGAGGTTGACGTGATCCCACTACCTGAGCTTTTCCAGGGTTCCCTAAGTGTCATCCTGTCTCTCAGCTGTGTCTACTGCGCCATTTAGCTTGGAGTCATCAAGTTTTGCCCAATAGTTAGCCATAATTATAAGTAGCCATAATACAATGTCAGGATTTTGCAGAGATTTCTTGTGTTGGAATGTTGAGTTTCCCAATTTTTATGAATATTTTTTCAGAGATTATTTACAAGGGAACTGAGGATACAGATTTGAAGGTATATTTGATATATCCATTCCTTAGAATTTCTGGTGTGTGGCAAGTTTCAGTGTACATGACTGCCAAATATTTATGTTGTGTTAGAGAGCATCTTCAAAGAAATATCTGCTGCTGCTGGAACAATATACAGTGAAATACATGTGACTTAACTAATGTTTCCCTGAATTTACTAAAACAAATAAAACAAACAAGCAAAAAACCAAAAACTTAAACCCCGAAACAACACCTCTACCAACCCTCCAAAAAGCTACAGGCCACTTGAAATAAAAAGGAGAATCTGTAAGTTTGATGTGCTCTTTCTGGGAGAATTTCTTGTACTGAAGATCATCTCTAGTTCAAGATAAGTTCTGATTTCATCCAAATCTGTGATGTTAACCTTCTTATTTTGCTAAAACATGAGTGGAAATGCAATACATTTTTATTTTATTTAGTAACAGAATAAATATTGTAAAAACTAGTAAGGAAGTTGAGTTATTTGACCTGAAAGGACCCAAACAGGATTTCTTTTTACCAAACAGGTATCCTTTTCTATTGCTTCAAACTACTGGTCATTAAATTTAATTGTAAAGTTTCCATTCACTGCATAGAAAAAAATTACATATAGATGAACAATTGTATGTAATCACAAAAAGCACATAATGTATCAAACAGTAATATTTTTGTATACATATAGTATTTATAAGATGGGGAAGCTGGTTTCTACCCTCAGCATCCAACCTTTGTGCAAGAGTTCTGCTTGATGTAAGTATTATTATGAGACCTATCAGAATAATATTTTCATTAATAATTTGTTGTTGCTGTTCTGTTGGTCACTGCTCTCTTCAGTGCTGTGTTCATGTGTATTTGTAGGACTTGAGCCACCTTCTAGTGCTGTGGAAGTTCAAAATTCCTTATTAGCTGCACTTAGCATCCTACTTGATTGGGTGGGTGAATTTAAGACCTGAACTTCAAGGTAAACTATATCTGACACATATTGTTGGTGACTTGGTGATGCAGCAGCAAATTCTGTATTTCTTGTATGATGGTTTCAAGTGTATTTTTCTCTTAAGAATAAAAAAGGAGAAAGTTAAATATTCGTGCTACTCAGTGACATGTGGGTAAAATATTAAAGGAATGCTGTAACTGAAAGTTAGATTTACACTTCAAAGAAGTCCAAGCATGTGAAGGTAAGAAGACAACAAAGGCCTTGTTGTAAAATGCTGGTTTTTGTTTTACCTTAACCTGATACATTAATTTTTTTGCCATTATAATAGCTATAAATATCTGTTCTGCAGGCCACTGGGAGTTCTGGTTTTGCAAGTGTGGCAATGTGAGCAAGCAAGTGGGAATCTATGGGTTTGAGTTAATAAAATGCTTTCTATATCTTAAGGACAAAAAGATGTGTTGCACTCTGAGGAAGTGACCTGTAGATGTGAGTGAGGATGGTGGGCTGCTTGTACAGGAAATTCAGTGGGAAGGACAAGGAAGGATTTTTAACTTGTAAACCCAGTTTAGCTTCAGCTGGTAGTATGGTATCATCATTTTAAGGTAATGTGAGGATTACATCCTTCATGAAAGGGGAAGGAAGGTGCTTCAGTACTTCTATATCTCCTTCTCTTAAATCTGTGCCTAGCAAAAAGCAACGATAATGATGACTGGGCATATGTATCTATGAAAAATTCAGAGCGCAAATGTGGCAGAAGCCACAACTTCTCTCAGGGCAGGTGTCAAGGCAGTATATGTGAATTGAAATAGATGAAGAAACACACCACCGTTAGTTAGATCACATCAAGTAATGCTGATAACTGGTAACTTACAGTGCTTTACAACTGCTTATTGTTAGCTCATCTACTCTTAGCTGTTTATCTATTCTCTTAGCACCATAGGCTGTTGTCATCTGTTGCCTAATGCATCCCCTGGTAAGCTGCTTAAGAAGCATCCTTCGTTTGCATCACAGGGAAAACAACAGTAAGGAGAAACATCTTGAGAATGCTATTAATACATTTGTATTCTTAAAACATGCTGTGTAAAGGTAAGTGGCTGAGGATTCTTGTAGAAATACTTATTCAGGCTAAATGGTCATCAGAACTGCAGTACGTGGGCAACTATATTTACTTCATCACCAAGAGATTGCCTCTTTGGGCACTAGCTTGAGGACTCATTCTGGAAAGGGGAAAGATGAAATTAAGATCAAGACAAAATACTTCAGGGCCTTGAGGAACAGTGAGGTGCAGAGAGGAGAGAGTGGTGCACCCATCAATAACACTTGGGTTTATCCTGCTGCTGTAGCACTGCCATGTATGTGCACACGTTACCTGCTACTCCACTCCTACTGCATGGCTGTCACATCTGGTGAGAGCAACACAAGCTGCCTACTGCTCTCGGATTTCTGTTCCATTTGGCTGATTTTTATTTTGGCACAGAGTGGCTGAGAGTGGAAGAGAATGGCTGTCGCTTAGCTGTGGTTTGAAGGGAAGCTTGCTGGAAAACTGGGCAGCACTAGTGCAGCCTTGGAATGGTTGGAATGACAGCAAAAGGTTCATCAGCCTCCAGCACATCAGTGGTACTCTACCATGCATCGACAGCAGCGGTAGGGAGAGACAGTGGGCTGAACTATTCCTGTCTAAGTCTGTGGATGTGGATGGATTCATCAAGACTAATATCTGAAGACAATTTCATATTTCTCTGGTTTCAGAATAAAAGGAGATGCCTGGACAGAGATCGTCTTCCAGTTAGGGCTGGGGGAGGCTGGGGAAAGAGGAAAGATCAACCTTGGTAGGGTATCTTACTTTCTTGTTTCTTAATGGTCAGCATTCACCTTAAAAATGAGATGTTGCACACATGCTAGTGAAAATTCCCTCTTCAACATATTAGGAAATCGGAGTGCTGAAGATTGGAAATGCTTACCTAACCGTGAAATGCCCTTAACTTAAAGCTTATCTAACTGTGCTACTAGTGTATGTGACTGAGTTTTGGGCTAAAACTTCATGGTTAACTCTGTCCTATTCTAGTTAGTGCCATGGTGATGGTGTGACAGAGATGAAATGGCAGAGAAGTCAAATATGTCAGGCAAGGCACAGGACACTGGAAAGCATGTTCTGGAATATTGCATACTTTAAAATACTTTAAAATAACTGTGTTAAAGTTGAAACAAAACTAGAACATATGGAAAGTCTACTGTGGATATTAAAAGATTGAAAACCCTGTCTTATGGGAAGGAACTAGAAGAGATTGGCTTGTTTAGTTTAGCAAAATAGAGTTGCGAGATTATTTGACAGCACTCTATAAATACATCCAGGGCTAAATGCCAGGGAGGGGGAGAAAGCTATTTAAACCCAAGAGCAATATTTGATTAAGAACAAGTGGGCATAAACTTGGCCCTGAGTAGGATTAAAATGGAAATCAGATGATTTCTACCTCTCAGTACTGTGAGGTCATTAAACTGCATCTGAGTAGGGGCAACAAGGGCATGCAGTACTTTTTGTAGACAAAGAGAGGGACTGTACTCTACAGTGCCCACAATGACCCAAACTTCATGGCTACATAATTTAATTCTGGTCCTGTGTTCCTGAGCACTGGCACTGGTACGGTAGTGACATACATGTGGTGGTCAAGGTGGTCACCCCCTGACACAAGAAGAATGGTCTCCAGCTGAAAATGAAGCACTGGTGAACTATATTAAGCACTGGTGAACTATATTATGCTATATTAAGTGTCCTTTAATGGTCTGGGGAAGTTTCCTGCACCTCTTGCACCTGTGCTTGTAACGCTGTTGATGTCAAAATGCCTACTGATATCTTAGGAGCTTTCATATCAATAAGATTCCTCCTGTAAGGAAGGGATACAAGATGAAGCTTTTAATTGTGTAACCCCAGGGAGAAAAAGTAGCTTCCCTGACTGAAAATGGCAGAAGTGTCTATAAGTAACAGCACAGAGAAGGGGATTTTTAATAACTAAAATGTCTTTTTTTTTAATGTTGCTAAAAAATCTTATGACCTTTAAAGCTGACGTTCATGATTAAACATTTCTTTCTATGCTGCAGTTAGACTAACACTATTGCACACACTTAACAGATAAAGAAACCAGAGTGCAGAGGACTTGGGGATTTGGAGGTTGGCATGATGATGTCAAGATGCCTGGCCTTTGGTTTTTAATTGTACGGTCTGCCTCTGGCACTGTTCATCCTCTTGAATGACAGGACCCATGAAACTTAATAGCCTTTCTGTTTTTACCCACTATTTTCAGTCACTAATTTCATTTGGAATCTTTGGCTTTTGAGCTGAAAATTTCTGGGCTTGTTCCTTTATTTGTCAGTGATATTTTTGGCACATCTATCTTTCCTAAAACTCAAAAAGTAAATGCCTGTAAACTTGGTGGTGGGCCTTTCTGTTGCAGAAAGATCTGAGGAGAAAAAGCTGAAGCAGGCACAGAAATAACCTCCTGGGAAGTAGATTGACACGTAGTACTTTGGTAGCTTTGGTTTGAGTCAGATGTAACTTGCTGAAATTTGTACTCTGTGCACAAAGGTACTTTCTGTACTGAGAGTTAATCTGGCAAAATGCATAGCTAAAGACAACCTTAAAAAAGATTGCAGTGGTACACAGTCAGCAGTGTGTCAATTATAGTAATTTTCTCTGGGTTTTGATTGCTTTTCCTTGCACATCATATATTCTTTCTATGTAGGATAGGGAGTGTGTCTTGTCTTCACATTGACCGTGGTATACTGCTGTGTTGTGCCATTGACAGACCTCAGTAAGGAAAAGGTACAACATTTCTGCTAGAGAACATTGCCCTGACAGAGTAAAAAAAAGTAAAAAAAACCCCTAAAACAACCATTTCTGGTCCTGACCTTCATCATTAACCTTGCTTTTCATGCATTTCCCTCACAGCATGGTGTTAAGAAAAGGGAAGGTGGAGCCAAATATTCTGCTCTTGAATGCTCCTTAGGAGTCTGTGATGAAGGCTTTTCTGTGTATATAAGGTTTTCCCAAAAATTAGCTTTGGAATGTTTTAAAACTTCACATATTGGGCTGAATGCCAGTCATATTTTAATTAAAGAAAGAGAATTAGGCAAGTCTTTTTCAATGTTTTAAATAAAAAATGTTACTTGAGAAATTCAGAATTCCTTCAACATTTTTGAAAATATTTTCTTTTGTTTAAAACAAGACAAAAAAAGAAACAACAAACAAAAATGACAGACACAACTTAAATAACCAAAATAGTTTAAAAAGAAAAATAAATCCAAGTAAAATGGAATTACATTTGGGAAGAGAGGTATCAAAATAGTTTCAGAGTTGATGTCAACTTTTTTTTTTTTTGCTAAGAAAGTCTGTTATTTGTCCAGAACTACTGCTTGATGATTCACCTTCCATCATTCAAAGAAAACCATTTTCCTTCTCAGGACTTTAAATGATGTAAAATTATGTATATCCATGCATTTACATTACAACTGTCACTGTGCTTTCTTGTCAGCATCACATTGTCATTTAGCATATTTGGAGGAGGAAAGGGAGTTTATTTGTTTATTATTTCAGCAGGAAAGTATATTGGCTTATGTATTCTTTCTTTCCAGGAAAGAAAAAAAAAGCCATAGAACCTTTAAATTCTTTCTGATTTTTGAAGAATCAAAAATCTGTATCTTGGGAGAGTATAAAGATATGTAATTACCATATTCTATAGGGTCTATGCCTAATTCACATAACCTAAATTCTCACAGTAATCCAACTTCCAAGTGTTTTTTTTTTTTTCCTGTATAAGAAGAGAAAATGAAATGGGATAAATTGCAGATTAGCAGATGGCAAATACTTAGCCTATGTGAAATAATTTTTTGGTATTAATCCAGTTCCAGGTGGATGGATGGATGTCCTCCCCAACCCTGCTATAACAAATTGCTAAGAAACCTGAATACTGACTCATTTACCACCTACTTTTGGAGAGTTTTTCCCAAAGTCAGAGAGAAGATAAATTTTGGGGGGGTAGTCTGGGGATGTCCACAGTCATCTTCATTACCCATGTTTTCCCTTTCTGTAAATAAACAGAAGCTTGCAGTCTCTATGGCTGTCAGTATAGAACCCCTCACAAGCCTTAAAATTAATCTTAAATAAAAATAAAAACCTACTATGTAGGCACAACAAAATTTACTATAAACGCGTCTTAAGCACATAATTACATGATAGACCCAAATGGCTCCAAAAGAGTTGCTCCAGGCTATTGTGTAAGCAATAATCCTTTGAGAAGTATATAAATACATGTAATTCAGTATATAATACACATGTTAAAAAACTACCTAATTACATATTTTCCCAGGAGAATGAAAAGGCTCCAAAAGAGCTACTCCAGCCTCTCCAGTACACAATGTGTGTTTTATAACCTTTCATGAATTTCTTCCATTCTTTTTCCGTTAGGAGGGGAAAAAGCAGTAAGGAAATTAAATACAAAACACCTACTGTACATTTAATTTAGAGGACAAAATGCAATGTTGAAATAACATTAAGGGTGTGATGCAAACCAAGGAAAGCCAGGAAATTGAGTGTAAAGGCTGTTACTCCATCCTTAACTCACGTCACTTATATAATGTTTCAGGCCACTGTTCTGTAATGGCAGATTTTAAATTTCATCACTTAGACCAGAGTTGTGGCCTATCTGCACTTACAGGTAATTACGTGGTTTGGACTGCTGGAATACGTGCATACTCCTAACGTATTTATTTATGTGCAGGTCTGTACACATGTTTTAGGAC
>VYXD01013657.1:1372-79174 GCA_013397195.1 Hylia prasina | reverse complement strand
TTTTTTTTTTTTTTTTAAGCCATCTTTTTGTTTCCCTGTGCTGAAATTGCTGTGGAACTTCCATTTGCCTGAGAACATGTTCATGTGTACCAATGTGATGAAGGGAAAGAAAGAAAGGAGTTTTGCCTTTGACTGGTGGTAGTGAGAGCTGTGGTTACTCTGGGGATCTGCTCTGAAGTCTGAATCCAGCTTTGGAGGAAATCCTGCTGCCCAGATTTACAAGCCCCTTCTGCAGCCTGGCAGTTTTGTTAGTGCATGGAAGTGGATGTCCTGGAGAGAGAGACCTGATCTCAAATGCAATATGGGGATCCCTATGGGGATGGTGAGAGCCTGCTGTGCAGGCTCTGAGCTGCATGCTGCCTCTGAAAAGAGGCAGCCTGGAGAGGGTAGTGATGATCTGATGAGTTCATAACAATCTGTGTTACTCTGTATATTATTATAAACATTGTTTTCCTTTAGACCAAAAATATTTGTTCCCTCTCTTTTGCAGCATTACCTGCAAACA
Organism: Hylia prasina; assembly: GCA_013397195.1. Taxonomy (NCBI): domain Eukaryota; kingdom Metazoa; phylum Chordata; class Aves; order Passeriformes; family Sylviidae; genus Hylia; species Hylia prasina. The sequence continues at coordinate 78,669 of VYXD01013657.1, read as the reverse complement.
AACAAAATAGTGCATACAAATTTTATTATTAGAAGGACATGTCACATGAAAGTAAATTTCATAGTATTGTATATGAATTTCACCACAGAGCCCAAGAGAATATGCTGCTGTTTGCTTCATCTGTTCTGGATTTGTTAATATTGTTTGTAAAAATCATACTGTGGGATATCCATGTTTATCCCAAGTGCTGGCCCAGACAGAGCAACAGGATTACAGAAGAGAGATCAGTTTTCCATTCTTATTAAAATGTTCTGAGATTTTATTTTTTATTTTATTTCATTAAATAAATATGTTCTCTTCAAGAAAGTGAATCCAAGGCCTTTCTAGAAAACCTTTAAAAAATTTATTTATTTTTCCTCACAAAGAGCAAGACAGTAGTCTCCTCATATAGATGTGGGGCTTTCACCTGGGTGGCAGGAGAGGGAGTGAGTGTGCTTGATTAGCAATGCGGCAAAGTTCCCATAGGAATAAGCCAGAGAGTTTTGCCTGAGTATAGACAGGTGTCCAGACTAAGTGCCTGGTATATGAAGCCTGTCAGTGTGTCTGTGGCCTGAAGAAGGCAAACATGGCTTAGGCCAGGTCCCTGGTGTCCTTATGAAGGGCTGTATGGGGAGTCTGTAAAGTTAGTTTCTGATCAAAAGCAGGAAGATTTCTGCTTAATCCAAAGGTGCCATTTATCTGTGTATTCTTGCTGATTCCACAAATCAGTACAGTTTCTTGAAAACCTCTTTTATCCAAATGATCCCAATTTGCTCTAAACTTACCTCAGATTCTTTTGACAAGTGTCATACATGAAAAGTAGTTACAAAAAAACTTGATCTTTCAGGTTCAGAGGGTTTTTTTCGGAGAAACTTTGAAAAATTTCTTACATATGTTTTATTCTAGCAGGTCTGACAGTGGGATTGCCTTTGTGTTCATGAATCCTGTTCCTTTGGATGGCAAGAAAAGGTGATTAAAAAAAAAAAAAAAAAGGGAATTTTAGGTCTCAGGGGTCACAAAATTGGATGGTCTGAGAGGAAGCTGCTCAAATTTTGCTGTATTATGCAAAACAGAAGGTGAGGTAAAAGAACATAAAAAAGCACCTACAGAGCATAGTTTTTACACTAGTGGCAATCTCCAGCTGAAACAGGATTTAACAGTGTTTTCCAGCTGAGTGGTGCAGTTGGTCATTAGCAGCCTTTAGAGATGGAAATTCTTCTTATATTATCAACAGACCCAAAGAATTAACTAGTTGGTATTTGCTTAATAGCAGTACAGATGACAGAGGGAAATGACAGATAATGTCTCTTTCCTCCACTTTCCCTGATGGATATCCAGTGTTTGCACACTGGGTGTTTTTGTTTGGTTTGGCAACAGGCTTTAGGGTTAGAGAGGCACTGGCTCGCTGTTAGTGAGCTGGTCTGCTGGGACTGCTGGTCTTGTTTACAGGCACCTGAAAATGCTTGCATCCCAAGCAGGAAGCTGGAGCGCAGTGATGCTTAATGCAGCGTAGAACACTAGCAACCTGCACCTAGCAGGGAACTTGTATGCTGGAGTGCAAGTGAGAGAGAAGGAGAGAGGACTGTGGGAAAGTGTAGTAACCTGGCACAAGCGGCAGGTAAATTGGCATTGGGCACCTGAAAGAATTACTGGGTACTGGTAGTATCCTTCAGTATCTCCCTGCCTGTGGTCTCCTACCCTGCAATCCCCTTAAATGTTAGGTACCAAGCAGCCCCTTGAGCTGCCTCTCCTCTTCTGCTCCTAATAGCAGGGTGAAAGCATCCAACATGGCCTTTCCAGTTCAGGTCTTGCTCTGAGTGTGAGGTTTCCTGGTTTGGCATTGAAATGGAGCTGGCCTCAGGTTCAAAGTACACATGTTTTTAAATCTGGATCTAAGCATTGGCATAGTGTGGATCCTTTTTCCTATCCTTATTCACTTGCACCAGCAAGGGAATGATAAAGTCGATAACCACCTATAAGCACACACAGTAGATGATTTTTTTAGCTCTGTGCTTTGCCTGGCTCTAATTTTAATAACAAATGTATGTTCAAGTGAAAACTAAACACTATGCTGGCATCAGACATTTTATAATTATAGACCCAGATAGGACTAGAGTGGTTTTAAACTAAAAAATGAGAGATTTAGATTAGATGTCAGGGACAAATAGTTTGCTCAGAGGGTGGTGATGCACTGGAACAGGTTACCCAGAGAATCTGCAATGCCCCATCTGTGGAAATGTTCAAGGCCAGGCTGGATGGGGCTCTGAGCAATCTGGTCTAGTGGAAATTGTCCCTGCCCATGGTGAAGCATGCTGGAACTGTATGATCTTTACGGTCACTTCCAATCCAAACCATTCTATGATCCTATGATTTTATGACAGTTACTGAATTTTCCCTTAATTTCCATAACAACAGCTTAGGATGCAGCAAACAAAATTATGAATTGGATTCTGGTTCCAGTTCTGCTTATAGAGCCCCAAAATATTTTTGTTTGCTTGTGCCAGCCTCATTATTCAGTTGATGGAGTAGTTAACTGAAGCTTTCATCTGGCTTTCCTAATTCTTTTAAGTCAATTAAAAAAAAGAAAAGACCATGGTAAGGAAAAAACAATTGGAATTCTGACCCAAAATTCTAACTAAGCAAATAAAAAATTAGTTGTTTAAGAAGATGAGATATCTACAGATTGCTGTTGAGTGAACTACTGTCTAAATTTATAACACCCGTGTGCCTACTGTTTTAGAGCAGAAAATTTAAAGTATATTCCTATTTAGTAAAAAATGGAGACAGCCTTACAGGGCTCTATAGGACAGATGAATTTAATAAATGAATATGCAGAAATAGCATCTACCTTGCCCTATTTGAACTTATTCTGCCTTTTAGGGTTAGACCAGAAACCTCTGACCCCATGAGTCTTAAGACAGACCACAGTACCTACGTGCAATCAGGAATGTGTGTGTTGAATACCAGAGTGCTCTTTGTTGCACTCAGAATAAAGCTCCATTTTGAAAGATTGTGTTCTGCTTGTAGGGCTGGTAAGCAAATCTGGTGGGACTGTCTGAAGTAAATGCTTGAGTTTCATTAAACTTGAGATGAACAAGATTCAATTGACAAGGCACTGGCCTTGGACAGGGGTGACAGAGCTTGAGGCTTTCAGATGATCACCTGAGCAGTGGTCCTTGCATTGCTCCAACTACCTCACTGTGAAATAGGATTAAAAGCATGGAAAATGAAAGTATCTGAGGTGTTAGGCCTGTGAGAGGAGACACATGAGTACTGCAGATAAGCTGGTGGGCTGAAAAATGCATGTGAATGCATGTGAATATGTCCTTGGAGACAGGATCTGTCCTGAGCAAAGAGAACAAGACCAAGAACATGCAGAAGAAAAGTGTCTCCCAGTGTGGCGCTTGTTATGGTTGGAGTCATGACAGGCACACTGCCAGTGCATGCAGTTGACATCATCCAAGGGAAGTTATTAAGATGGCTTACTCCTTGCTTTATTTGAGAGAAAAATCTCATTCATCCCCATGTGACTCAAGTCACTTAGAGAGATCAACACAGAAAGTCACTTGTGTCAATTCACTTCTATGTGAATACTAATGGCTGAAAAGTTGGTACCAAGAGTTATTTGGCACCACCAGGTTTCTTTGATGTCTCTGTGTGTTACAGGTACAAGGGAATATGTTCATTTTCCCTTGTTTTAGGTTTTTATTTTATTTTGCATTTTGCCCTCTAACTGTCTTCCCAGTTCTTCAACATCCCGCATCTTGGCCCATTTTCAAAGCACTGTCTAGTTTCAAAACACTCTCTAGGGCTAGGAGAAGATAATTCACTATACAAACTCATCCATTGTAAAGATGCTGGCAAGTAGCTCTAAAAGGTCAGGATACTTAGATTTTTCCTGTCTGATAGTGGTCTAGCTGCATTGAGCCACCTTTAAAACATCAACTGTGTCCTGTGCAAACATTTCATTTCTGACAGCCCTTCCAAATGTCCTCTTCCCAATTCTGTCTTTTCTCCTGGATTATCACCACCCTCTAACTTTGGCTCCAAGAGTTAGAGATTAATGGAAAAGAGAAGGGTTACATCCACCTAAATTGTATTTTCCCTGTTGCTTCTCATCTCCCATGCCTAGGTCTCTGAAAAGGACCCATCTCCACGTTCCCCTGGTGTAACCTAGCCACATCGTCACTTGGAATAGGGTAGCAGTGCTGCATTGGTGTAGTGGAGCAGCAACATTTTATTTCAGTTAAAGACTGAGTTCTCTCCAGCAGAGGAAAATTCATGCAAGTCCTTGAATTCAACTGGTTTTAGTCTTGCTGAATAAATATTGCTTTCTAAAGTGAGACCACTAATCCTTGCTGTAATAAGAGGATTTCTGGAACCATCCTACCCTGCACATACTCCTGAATGAATGTGATATGGTACACAAGATCATAACCGAACTCAGAAGTACACCATGAATGTTTACTGTGACTTAATTCCCCATTAGTTCTAGTCTTCTATTTCAATGACTTTTTTTCATCCCTTGAAAAACATTCTTCCTCCTGACTGCATTCCAAGGTAGGTGTGAGATAACTCAGTATACCACCATTTAATTTATAAGTTTGTCAGTCATTCAGTGAGTCATGATTTTACTATTAAAAGAATGCAACTCACAAACAGATTTCTTCCACTGTCCCCACCCCCCAGTTCAGTTTGTTTGGTCCCAAACAAAGCCTTGGTGCAACATTGCCCAACAGACAATTACAGATCATTTTTCCATCCAGGGCTTCTGGAGCTGCACTCTCTGCCTGATGTTTGTTTGTTTGTTTGTTTTTGGGGGGGCGTTTACCCCCCTGCCTCTTGCTTCATCTTCCTTTCTTCTCTTACTGTTCAAGTGGCTTCTCTGAGTATTTTTTTGTATTCTGGTGCTTGCACCTTGGAATTAAGTATAATAATCAAACCTACCCCATATCTGTGTTTTTGCTTTCAACCATTGTTTATGCAGTAGTCAAAAGAGACAAATGGTGTGAGAACAATCAGCAAGACCACACTGGAAATTGCTACCTCCTCCTCTCTTCCAGTCAAAACCAACAGTATTTGTAACCAGAAGAAAGCCTTATGCAACACACAAGCATCTCAAGTATGGTAAATAACTTCCAATTGTTCCATGTGTATAAGTAATTCCTGGTCCCCCACTTCTGATACATTTTGTAATTTTTATTAAAACAATCACTTATTCCTATTCTATTAGTGTCTGGATGTTTTTGTGGACAGTGTCTATCACTATACAGATACTTTCTCTATCCTGAAAACTTTGCAACCTCTTTAAGTATTTAAAAATAAGAACACATGATGAAATTAGGGATGGGATATATGAAAAGTTCCAAAGGGGATATAAATATATTTTTTCTATATGTTTCCAATCAGCAAAAGTGGGTGAGTTGCTGTCCTGCAACAAGTTTCTGATGTTCAGTGTCTCCTAACTAATTAAGATCTTTCAAAAGGAAGCTCCTCTTCCATTTGGAGCTTTGCTGAGAAGGTAAAAATCATGCCATTGCAATGACTTTTTCCAAGATGTTGGATGAATGTTTCCAATCTGTTTGGAAGACCTCAAAGCACCTCTGTATGGACAGCTCACTTTACAGGCTAAGATCTGCAGCCAGGCTTTAAAAGAATTGAGGGGTAATTTTGAAGTCCTTATTTAGGTCCTGAATAAGAAGCACTTGGATTTTGAGAGAAACATCTTATTTAAGCATGTGTTTTGGGATAGGTCTTCTCACCTCCCTGTTTAGAATTTAAAAAAAAAATTCAACCAAAGCAGAAGCAATTACTCCTTCTATTAATTTCTAAAATCTTAGACTTGAATACTCCCATTCTAATGAAATTAGTTGTATATTAAAGCAGTGTCCATCTCCTTATTTTCCATCATGTGCCCTGAAGTTGTTCTTCCCCCTCCAACTTTTGTCTAGAAAAGACCTCTAGAAAAACTAATAAGGATAGCTAGACTTTTTAAATTTTCAACATAAGATAGTTTCTTGGAGATTGATTTATTTACTCATTCAGGTGACTGGACTGCTAGGGCTTCTTTTCTAAAATCTGAATTGGTTTTAAATAAATGCTGATGCTTTACACCACAGATGTGATGGCAGTATCACTGGGATATGTTTCAGGATCCTGTGCTAAGATCTGTATTTTACTGCTTGGGATCAACCCCATTGTTCCATGTGCAGTGCGGTCAAGTCACCAATTTGCTGTAACATGGCTGTCAAAGCTTGGACTTCATGTACATTGCTTAGGATTTGAAAAGGAAAATGGTCATGGGCCACTGTGGAAAGGCAGGAAAAATAAAAGCATGACCATGGTATCTGGAGCTGGCATGTGGAATCAAGGGAACAAAGACTGGGATGTGGGACCCAGGGATATATTAGCTGCAGAAGACTTTCAGCCTATACTTACAAGGAGAACAAAATAGATTACATACAAATGTATAAAAGAATGCTGTCTGATGGTTGAGAAATCTCATTTTTCAAACCATTGACTGTCACTCAAGAAAGAACTGCTTATGTGCTTATTCTGTCAAAAAATTCTTGAAGAAAAAGTTTGCATGGGAGAGTCTATAGAGTAGAAGAAGGAAAATCTTCAGGACCAGGATTATGCCTTATGGCCCAAATAGGTGACAGTGGTAGACTCATCAGGCTGTGCTTTTGATAAGATATTGAAAAGTCAGAGAATTGTCTGCAGTAATATCAGCACAAAGATTGAAAAACATCACCAACCCTGCAGATCCTGAAATGAGAAAATGCCAAAAGAAACAGAGATTTTATTTCCTTAGCTGTTATCATGAAATCACAATCATATAGAGCAGTAAAGCAATGGTGTTATCTAAAATGAGTTAAGTGATCAGAGGCTAATTTTTTTTCTGTTTTCTTTATTTTCTTGATTTTTTTAAAGTGACTAGTTGACACTTGGTGTCCGATCCTCATTTTGGGGTTTCTAGTGAGATGCACATCCACTGTGTCTGATTTTTTTTCAAAATGTGTTAAACACTTCAGCTCCTTCCACCAAAGCCATACTTTGGATTGTGTGAAAACATCAGAAGTTCTATAGGGATTTCTTCTGGAGCTAATATACAAACAGCAGTCTGAGGGCTTCAGTTCTTAAAAGTATAGAGAACCTTAAATGGATGGGCTGGGATAACTGGGACAGAGAGAGAGACATCTGCTAAATTGTTGAAAAGACATATGCTCCCAGCACTTCCTTTGTCATGCAGTTTGGAAATTTTTTCTCTCTGGGTTTATTGCTAATATTTAATTTAAAACCAAATTTGGATTGTTGACAAAATTATAACTTATAAATGGACACTTCTCCCCTCCTCCTTCCCAGCAGTGCTTGCTCCCCCATTTCCTCTTCCTGCTGGTCCCAGCTCATATACCCTGGGTTTGCTGGAGAAAGGGGGACCTCACCCTGGCTTTGGCCTTATGTGAGAGGACAAGGTTGTCAGGAGAGTGGGAAGTGGTGGTTTGCAATTTGGTAACATCTTGCTCCTCCTGTTCTCCTTCAGGATTGTAATCACATTTATATTGGATGGAAAACGTGACTTTATTTGTGTGTGTATGTTTGTGTATGAACATTTAATGACATTTCAAGGCATCCGACAAAAGCTAAATTCCTTGGATTGGTTTCATCAAACAGTAAAATGACTTGACATAAGTGTAATTGAAAGCAGATGTGGAAATATGGACTTTTAGCATTCGGCCCCCCCCCCCTTTTTTTTTTCTCCTAACTCTGTTCATGCCAGAAATATTTTCATTTCTGTTTCCAGCTTCCTATCTGCAGAATAAAGCCAGGGGAGGAGGAGTTCTTTTCTGAAGCAAAGAACCAAAGGGTATTAATTTTGCATTTTAATGTCTCCTTGTAAAATTTCCACCTTTTCTGAGTTAATTCTCCATTATGAAGGAAAGTTCCTCTCCCCTCATCCTGAACTCATCTGCTCTGTTATGTAATCGTTCCTGTCCACAATGGCTGTTTACCGCTATTATTTGAATCCGAAAGTGTAGGTTCTGTGTTTGGCTCAGCTAAGAAAGCAGCCTACATTATGTTTTACCTTCACTCCCTAGTTGGACTAAGTGTTGGATGGAAGAAATTGTAAAGATGCAGAAATTAAATTGGAAAAATTACATGGGCAAAAGTTTGAAGAGTTCCTTTCCCACGTTTAACACTATAAAATACACAGTCTTTACGGCTGCTCCTTAGCCTGAAAGGAATAGGATAAAAACATTAGTGGTGATCGTAGAATCATTAAAAGGCTTGGGCTGGCACCATCCTCTCGACTGAGGTGGTTGTTCAAAGCCCCATCCAACCAAGGCATTAAACACTTCCAGAAATGAGGTATCTACAACTTCTCTGGGCAACCTGTTCCAGTGCCTCAAAGTAAAGAATTTCTTCCTAATATCTTATTTAAATTTATCTTTTTTTAACTTGAAGCCATTACCCTTTTCCTATCTCTACATGCTCTTTTAGAAAAGGTCCCTGTCCAGCCTTCTTGTAAGCCCCCTCTGGGTACTGGAAGGCTGCTGTAAGGTCTCCCAGACCCTCCTCAGCAACCACCTCAACTCTCTCAGCCTGTCAGAAGCAAAAGTATTATAAGTATTATTATAAGAGCAAAAGTATTATCAGCTGCTTAAATGTCAGCAGTGGCTTTGTCACTGGAACAGCTCTTCTCAATGTGTCAGACCAGTCTGACTGGAAAAATTAAGGGCTTGGAGTAACAACAATGGCAGTTTAAAGTCAACATTGATTTTCTTGAATCTTCAGCCATGCCAGCATCATGATATCATTGTTCAGACTGTTTTGGGAAGAAATGAGACTTATAAAAACTGTTATCATCTTTGATTTTGTCATCTTTTGATCGGCTTGTGTGCTTTAGGAGAGTGAGATACTCTGTTCCCATTTCAGTAGGATTCAAGCATAATATCTTGTCAAAATCCCAGCCTGGAGCTGGGTCTTTCAGTAGGTATCAAGATGCTTTTGTCTGTCTATCTTCCCTCTGATTTTTGAGCTTTTTGACCACTGGGGGAAAAAGCCATATATGACCAAGAGGACTGAAAGACCCTAAGTTGTTTATGGTGCCATAAGTTACATGGAAATGGATGGTCAGTTAATGGAAAAGCTAAGACAGATGCATTGCATTGCTTACAGAACTAACATAAAGGCTGCCAGCACACAAAATGTATGAAAAAAATCTGAACTTGTCCCATCCTAGATTTCAAAGTCAGCCCAATGTCCACCGGAACTGAAGTAAATGCTTTCAGCTGCCCATGAGATTGAGATTTTATGACTCCTTCCTTCAAAGATCAGATGACTGGTATATGTGTGAAGAGGACCCAAATCAGCTTTCTGAATTGTGAGCATTAGTTTTACTTCTTCATCTGGGTCAGGGTGGGCCTGGTTTCCAAGGGCACTGAGATGACAGGGCTCCAACTGCAGGTACCAGTATTGTTTTTAGAAAGTCTCCATTAATAAAGCTGTGTTAGTCAATATAGAATGTCACGTTTAAAAGCAGCAGATAGTATCTGAGGTGCGATCCTCATTTGAATTACAGAAGGCAAAATACATTGGCTGAAGTGCTCAAAAATTAATCTGAGTACAGAAAAGCATCTGACTGTATTCAGAATTTAAAAAAAAAAGAGATGGGGAAGGATGACTGGCAAAGCCAGCCAGAAGAGGAACTGCCAGGAATATGTCAGGAGGATAATCTGATAAAAAGAGTTCAGCAGAGGTGTTAGTCCTGCAGAAAAGTGATGAAGAGGAGGGTGTAAGATAAACAGCCTGCTCCTTTAGTGTACACTTCCATGTGACAGGCACACCTACCACCCTTCTATTTCAGGCAGGACTTCAGCACAGAAAGAAAATCTAGTATGAGACCAAACACATTGGAAATATTCTTCTAGCCCATCTCTTGCTGCCCTGTGAATCTTAGGGCACCTCTGGGCTGCCAACCCAAAATAGGAGTGCTGAGGAGACATCCAAGTTTCTCTGTGTTGAGCATCTGCTGTGTCAGCTGTCTTGAGTTCACCCAGGTTAGCATGCACCTCCTTGCAATGCACTGCACAGCTGAAATGACCAGTTTGTGCCATGGAGATAGTGTAAGCTCCAGACAGCTGAAATCAAGAGTGTACGTGGTAAGTGTAACCCCGTGCTCTGTTTAGAACACTCATTTCAAGAAAGGAGATCTTTTAATGAGTGTTTGTAATACCTTAGAAAGGCTAAATGCTTTATTCAATGATCAGGTTATTTTTAAAACTAGCAATAGTAATTTGTTAAATGGTAGAAATCAAAATTTCTGAGTAACTGACTTTATTGCTGCTTATCCAGGCAAGTTTCATACTATACTTTTCAATACAAGTAGTGCTAAAGAAACAGATCTTACATTCCTTCAGGGTACTGCAACAGGATGCGAGTACTTATAAAGTTAATAATTATGCTTACCTGTGTAACCACAAAGCATCTTGGGACTGGCTTAGAGAGACAAAAGTTTAAAGCCCATGTCTCCAATCTATCTTCCAAATCTCAGTAAAACCACCCACTTGTGAAACTCTGAATGATTCGGCTTGCAGCATTGCAATTTCTTCGCTGTGCACAAACTTATCAGATTTGTGTGGACAAAACAGAGATTTGCACAGTATTTATGGAAAGTTCATCTGTATGTTTTCTTTTTTGCCATATCAAAATATCAAGTATGTCCATCAGCTTTTCACATGTACACACAGTTCTAAGTTTTTGAAAACAAAATCAGTGGAAGCATGTAGTCATTAGCTCCATCAGGTTGTTTCATCTTCTGCGGGCTTCTGTGCAGCGTAGACCTTAGGTAAGTTTTCCTCAAAGCATTTGTTAAACATGTGAAAGTCAAATATGTGACTGTTTCCTACACTGGGCTAATTTGGTGTCCTAGACTAAATGTGTAATGACAAACTGAACGTTGTCTCGTGCTAGGGGGTAAAACAATGTTGGCCACAAATATTCTTGGTTCTTTGCTGAAGATGGTAGGCTTATGGCTGAGAAGAAATTTATCCCACTGTTAAAAGAATCCTGCAATGTCAAAACTCTCTGGATCAGGACTCAAGGCTAAGTGTGATTTAACTTGAATGACAGTGGTGGGGGGGAGAAAGCCGTGAAATGAAAGGCTAGGTAGACCTGCTTATGATGCTTTCACTTTTTTTCCTTGCAAATATCATGGAAATATAATTGTATCCCAAAACTATTAATACTGGCCCTTGTTTCCAACATTTTACTATCAAGTTCTCTAAGCTGTCAATTTTGACCTGACTTTTGAAGGAAGATTTCAGAACTCCGTACAATGTGTATTTGTGCTATTTCCATTTGTACCTGCTGGCCTGGAGACTTTCACCCCAGAGTTACCCTCCACCCAAATCCTTCCCCCACTCCCCTTTTCCAGGCCTTTCCATCTCTGTTATGCTACAAATCATGCTTCCATAGAGAGGTACATACTGTGGTTGCTCATTCTATTACTTGTCTCCCACTGTCTCTTCCTGTGAAGGCCTTCATTTGTGTCTCTTCCCTTTGCATATCCTTCCTCCCATTATTTGTTGGGGGACTGCATAATAAGCTCTATTGGAAACATGGGATGGAAAGAGATGAGGGAATGATACTGTTATTTCAGAAAGCATTAATGAATGTTGTCAGCCAAACCTTTGACCTGAGAGGGAGTGGTAGAAGCACAAAGCAGATGACGAAGTTTCTTTGTGTTCCCCATTACTATTGTGCTGGTTTTCCTTGGCTGGGAGCATCTGGAATAGTCTCTAACATTATGAATTGAGTAAATGCAGCATTCCCAAGCTGTTGTGTGACAGACAAGCAGACAGACAAACTTACAAAGAAATGCCATAAATTTGAGTGTGTGGGTTCACAAGGTTGGTTAAGTATTCAGAACTAGAAAAATAAGGTTACATAAATGGTCAAGATTTTTTGGGAGTGACTAATTGTTTTAGATGTCTTATGGTTTGTATGATCCATTAAAAATACCTTAAAAGGGCTTGTGCTTTGGCAAACAAATTTCCGTAATTTTAATATTGATATGACGAACAACAAGAAAACCCAGAGATTATCAAAATCAGTTTTCATCTAAAAGTGTTGACAACAAAGTTATGCATAGGGGCATTGTTTTCTGGTTTATATCAGTCTGTGAATCCTCTTCACATATTTGTATACAGCCTTACAAATAAATGTTAACAGTATATTTTATAAGTGATGTTGTATGTGAAAGCACTTTACTAGAAGCAGACACAGTTGTAATGGTCTGAAAGGTTGGGAAAGGAGGCTTAGAAAGATCTCATCTGTTAGGTCTTGAATACAGAGCTGTTTACTCCCCACACACAAAGTATTTTAAGAGGGAATGGGGCATTGCTGGTGTCTGAAGCATGGGAAAAGCTGGGTGGTGCAGGGCCTAGTAGGCATTTTTAAGGGTCACTATATAACAGGGGTTGCCCAGAGTAGGAAAGATTTCTGTGGAAACAGCCACAAACTGGTCCCTTGCAGCACCCTGGGAAGAGGCTGAAGAAAAGCAGCTGAAAGGTCACACAGTCCATCCAGCTAAACAGTCCTGGTGGGTGGCAGTCTGAAATAATTCCTGAGCTATTAATTAGGAAGATGCTCTTCCAGGTTCCGGCCGAAGTCATAAGACATGTCGAGGCAAGGAGCCAAAAGATCAAAAGGACACTAAATATTTTTTTTTTAAACCATTCTGTGGAGAGAGAGAAGAGAGAGCTGTCTGGGTCTGGTTCACACAGGACATGCTGATGGGGCTGGGCTGTGAGGAAGCAGAGTCTGCCTGGCTCTGCTCACCTTGGTTTTCACCTAAACCAATGGCTGTGGATTTCTTTTTCCATCTTTTTCCTTAATCTTTTGACTTAGCTTCTGTTATAAAACTTTTTTGCTGGTAGTATTTTTTTTCTCTCAGTGTTAGGGTAGACCAATATCCTGATTTGAAAATGCTGTGTGATTATCTGTGTTAACCATTTGTTACAAGCCCTTAAGAAGGAATATTGCAAATGTTGATTCCAAGCAAATTCCTAGTTACATAAGCCCATCACATTTTTTCTTGACACTCACATTTAATAGCACATGAAATATTGAGTTAATCCAAGAAAAGACAAAGCAGTGATGCTCGACTCCAAAGAACAGGGAAGGATCTACATTGTTTATATGGAAACAAGGGCCAGATCAAATCCATGTTTCATAAAACAAGTAGTTCGTAAATAGCATAACCCAGAGGGTCTTGCTTACCACAGACTTCTCCTCTTGCTCTTCTCATTTCCATGAGTCTACTCTCTGTATTCTCTAATGTATGGTAAAGGTATGTGCTGCAACTTTTCCTACATGGACTCCACATGCCAGTTTTCACTCATCTCACACCCACCATTCTGTCATATTTGGCTGAAAATGAACAAGGAAGTTGAAATTCATTGGGAGGAAACTGACATGAAAAAATGACTGTTTGAAAATCTTGAATCCTTATTACCAAAGGAACTTTGCTAAACAGGGTAAGTTTGGGAAACTGAAAGCAGCATGGAATTGATTTTTGCAGCAGCAGCCTGGTAGGAAGGACACCAAAGCATCTAAACTTGCCCTGTGTACCATGGATTTGTTTATTTTTCTCCCCACTCCAAAACAAAAGGTAGGTCTTGAATGTGGAAGTAGAAGTTGTCCACTTTTTGCAGGGAAAAAGAAAGCCAACATTTTGCAACCCAAACAGGAAACATGACCGTAGGTCCTGATTGTACAACGTCTTTTTTCTTCTGCCATTCCCCTTGTGGTTGCACGAGGGAAACCTCCTTTCACTGGAATGTTTTTGGTAGAGTCCAAACTGAGTCCAGTGGGAGCTCTATTGCAATTTTAAACTTGGAGCAGCTGCCATCCCTCCTTAATGACATCAGTGACATTTTGATATAACAGAGCACGTTCTCATAACTTTGGTGCAACATAGTCATATAATGAAAGAATAATCTTTTCTTTAACTGTCATATTTTTTTAAAAATATCATCACTTCTATTTCAAAAAGCATTGCAGAAAGGAGAGGTCAGAACAATAGATTGCAGTATGCCTCACCTGAGATTTTGGTGCCTATATCTGATTGTATATGCATTTATAGAAATATTGAAGAAAACAACCCTTTATAGTACAATATTATTGAAAGGTTCACTAACACCTTTTTTTTCCCATGCACTTTAAGAGGGAAGCGCAGAAACAGGCAAACCAGCCAATTGTTTAATGACACTTCTGCTAGTTAAAATGCAGTTTTTTTAAGGTCCAGAAGAAACTAGTCTGTTTACACTTTTCAAAACCACTTGAAGGCCTTAGGAGTGCATGACTTCTTGTAAATATGATTCAGATAAAGGAAATTTGAGCTTCTAAATGACTCTGAGATTTGGAAAATGCCACTTTTCATGGTTACTTTTTATGATGGGTAATGATATAATATTCCTATAATGAACCAAATCATCAAGGATGGCATTAACTTTCAGTAAATGTAAACTTTTATTCAGATTCAAAGGAGTGACAAGAATCTTTCCCTTACAGTAATCAGACTTTTTTATATTTACACTGAACTTGCTGGTACTGCGCATATAAGTGAAGCTGATTATATGTCTAATGCAGGATCTGTAGAACACCAGAAATGAAAGGTCACAGTATCAAGCCATTTATTCTTGTCAGTAATTGACAGATGTAAAACTAGTCCTCTTAACAAGAAATCTCATTTTAATAATTGATTTATCCACAGTCTTTATCAGAAATATCCTACAATTAATTTTTTAAAAAATTTATATAATCATAATTTTCATATCTTCACATAACTAAAACCACCATTTCTGTTTGGTGTTTGAAGCTATTATATTATGATTTATTTCTCTAAGCAAGAAGTCTTAGTTCTGCGCCAGCAATTTTCTTCTACCCATGATGCTTAGCTGATAATATTTTCTTTATAAATTTATCATATTCTATTGTTTCAGTTCTTATAAACATGAAATTTGTCAAAATCAAAGGCAAGTGTACACCCTTTATTGAGCTGAGGGCAAGCTTGTTATTAATTTTCCATTCTCCATACAAATGCTGCCTTATAAGATGGCTGAGTGTGAGAAATTTATAGCAATCCTCTGCAAAATGATAACATTTGGCACAATATAGGGACTTTGTAGTTCCTGAGATAGCAAAACAGAGCAGCCCTTCCTTTTCCACTTCTTAAACTCCTGATAGCTGTGCATTTATAGCACGTTAACAAAAACAGTTCCCTCCCACAGCAATAACAAATTGCAGAGCATCTACCAAAGTCTAAAAGACAGCACTCAAAAAGTGACAAGAAAAAGAAAACACGTTTGGAGTAATTTTATTTCACAGGTGTGGACTTGAGCACATGTTGCCTGTAGTTTCTAGGCATATGTACAGTAGCCTGTTATAAAGATTAAACTTGATCCTCATTGACAGCTATAAGACTGAAAAATATATTGGAGCAGTATAAATCTGTACAAATGCTCGAGATATAGGAATGGGAAAAAAGAAATCTTCCCACAGCAGCAGCGAAGAGGAAATATGTATTTTAAACTAAAAGCCTAATCTTGAGGGTAAACTCTTCATGGCTCTGTCACATGAGGCACTGACAGAAATAAGTGCCAACCTGGAATCGCTTGTTGAGAGATACCATTTGATCTTCATGGAAACTGCAAGTCTAGATCACAGAATGGATGAAACTTTGTCAAATACGGGCTTGATAGTGGTAACCACGCAGTGCAAGTCCTACACAAAGCCCATCCTTGTGACCTAAGGTGAGATTACCATTTAGAGTTTCAATGCAATCCAGAAAGCGCAGATGACTGCTGAAAATCTGTATTCTTATGTGCTGGGACAGATGGAAAGCTTCCAATCTTTAATTTCTTGAGTTGCAATGTGTCCAAAGCACAGCTATGCAGACTATCAGTGTTGTGCAGGGATTTTCTAGTGATTTGTTTCTTTGCCAACTGAAGACCTTCATAAAGGTCTTGGGCTGGATAATGGGTTACAAGGCCAGATCTCTGTCACTGACATTGATAATATAAGGCTTGCCCTGCCATGGATTCGTTGCCTGCCTGGGGTTTAAAAGGGAAAAATTACTCCATGGGAGGTTATTTCTACAGCTAAAACCTGCTGTTCCATTGTTCTGTGGGCTGTCGTCCTCTGCCTGGCATTGACATGGCAATATTCTTGGTGCTTGGGAAGATTAAGCCACATTACTGTGTGATTTTTAGCGGAGTGACTCATGCAGGTGTATCTGAGAGCTGATGTTGGTATTCTGTATTCCACCTTTGTTGGCAAAGCAACCCCAGCTCCTTAGTGTCTGGGCTCTCAGTGCAAGCTAGGCTGCCTTCTCCCACTGAAGGGAAAGGCCAGCCATTGCATGATAAAGGTCAAGTGACAGGAATACCGCTCCCACTTATTTATAGCTTTTTGCACTGTAATCTCCCACCTATATGGATGAGAATTTTATCTCCCTGAATCTTTATGAAAAGGAAAAAAAATTCCTTGGCACCACTTCTGTCTTTTCCTCTGAACTTTAGTTTCTCATATGCCTTTATACCCAACATCTGTTTGCTGCATCTGATTGCGAGCACACACTGGATGCCTCATTATGGATAGATTGTAAACCCTCTGTACATAAATTAATCATTTTACCAGTCTGGCTTTGCTGTCAACTTGTTATGTTGGTGGCCTTTGAGATTTTATTGCATAGTCAGTTGATGAAAGAGAGACAGATTTGCATTAGCAATTATAAACCCCAGAGCCAAGGGAAGGGACAAAGTATGTTTAAAGAGGCTATTTCAAAGTCTTCCAGGACAGAGGACAAGAAGAGCAGGTGACCAGAACCTTTTCTGTCCCAGAGTCTGGTGGCAGTGAGCAGACAGAATTTTGAAGAGAAGATAAGGAGAGTGAAGTGTTTCCTTACATCCTTCTTGCTTCTGGCAAATTTTAGGAATGAGGTGAAGAATGTTCCTGAACCATTGTATTTAATAGCTAATGACTTTTGGTTAAGAAAATGCGATCCTCCCTTTGGTCAGTAATATATGCTGAATAGTGTCTTCAGATCCCTGCCAGCCATGTCTTCCATGAAGCTTTGAAGATCTGTGGAAATTTGTTTGACTTATTTTTCAGTTTCTCGTTTTTCAGATCCACAGAGCTGCTCCAGCTGAGGCCATCTAAGGATATGACCTTTGGCTTCATGTCCGCATTGGTGTGCTGTCTGCCATGGCTGTGGTAGCATTTTGCCACTCTCCTCACTACAAATAGTTGAGTAATATAAAGAATCTGTCTGTCTGACCAGCAAAATAAGAAGAAGCAAGAAGGGAAGGCTGTTTCTTCTTTCTCCATGGCCTTTGGGACTGAAAAGGCTTTTCATTAGTTGTTAGGTGTGTATATATATGTCTGTATATTTGAGGAATAATTTTCCAAAATTTTACGGTCTCATAAACATGCTGGGTTTCATCTTTTAAAAGCATGGCACTGGTACATGATAGGAAAAAAAGAGCTTTTGTTCTGAAAGAGTTTTCTCAGTCATAAACCATGCATTTAGCTACTGAACTTGCCCACATTTTGTTACTGCTTTCCCTCCAAGTACACAATACTATGTCAGATTAGACATTCTACAGTATATTACAAGTCTTCCTTTTAGTTTCACATAAACAGAACTGATAAATATTGTCAATCAGAGTTATTATTTTTTAACTGCATATGGTAAAGCTGTGGTCATGAGCAGTGTAAGCCCAGGCAGCTTTTGTAGCCCTCTTTGCTGACACTAAAGCATTCGTAATTTTCTTATTAATTTCTTTGAACTATAGAAGGAATGTACTGCAATGCTTTATTCCCAATGACAGAATATACAAGTCCATGTGCCTGAGTTTTGGCTCAGAATTATCCAGATAGATGTTTGTAGGGGTTTTTTTATGTGCTATTGATGATTCAAGGGTTAGATAAATTTACTGTAGTGGGAGGTATTGGCAGAAGTAATACTTGCATAAACATGATCCTTTTAGTTTTTAAAAAAACCTTACCACTAAATCACTTTGTTCCCAGTTGCACACAACCAGAAGCTCTTCCTCATCCCCTAGGACAAGATTTGGTAAATCCTTTCTGGTTGTGATTTGCTTTCACAGGATAATTTAAAGTGTAGATAATTGTTGTATCTTATTAAGAAATGGGTTGGCAAACCAAATTAAACAGTATATTTTCATCCTGCTTTTTGGTGTCAAGGTGTGTAATGGAGATATACAACAATGTTGGCTTTTGTTTCATCTTTGTTAAGGTGGTCAATAGATCACTTGTAAGCAGCTGATATGTGGTGTATGTCCATGTGCGTCCTTACAAAGTTGGTAAACCCATATGTAATAGTTGTCTTTTATTGACACTAAGGCTGCTGATTAATTTCCAGATGTAGTTCCCTGCCTGGGAGTTTTTATGCAGTACAACACAAAAACCTTAATTGTATTTTTTTGTTGTTTGTTTTCACTCTAGTTGCCCACTGATTTGGAAACTTCCTTCTGTGAATTGTGCTTAACCGTGTTACCATAGCATCAAGTTTTCATGGCAGAGACAGAATAACTGCTTAATGTAGCATTTATTAGTTGTCCCCAAATTCAGATCCAACTTGAATGTAAAATGAAAGATATGCCTTTTGCTATCTGGGAATGACCTTGTTGGTCACTTGCTGGATTTTTTGATTCAGTGAATGTTTGACTTCTTTTATGCTTCTTGTATGTCCTACCATGAAAACCTTTGTAGGCCCACATGGTAATGATTTTTCATAAAAAATAAATGTTCAGTTGGCCATTTACACAAGTTTTCAGTTTGTTTTGACAAAAGTAAAAGATACTAACTAGAGCTCCCACATACAGAGCTGGAAGCAGAATTTAAGAACTATTTAAAATAAGTACATGTAGTCACTATTTTGTACAGTTATAGGTGCCTGTGGAAGAACACGAAGTTGGTGTTTGTGTGGGTACTTGGGTATTTACCTATGTAGATGTGTATGTGTATGTATACCTGCATGTACAACATCTGATATATGACATGAAGGCACATAAAATATATGAGAAAATTGCAATGCTTTGATGAAGCTCAAGCTATGTTTTTACAGTCTCCTGCTGGAAAGGCAATACTATTAGTGGTGTCCTGGGAAAATGCTTGCCACTTTCTTCAATGCATCTTTATCAGTCGTTACATGATTCAATAGATCTGGAGGCCCAACCATCACAGAACACATCAGAAAATTGCAGTGTTGAAATTATGGTTCTTTGGGGTGGTGGCCACTGTCAGGCAAAGCAGCAATCCCAAAGAATCAGCAAGAATTACTTGGTATTTCTCAGCATAGGGTGTTCTGTTCCCTTAGGCTTGATGATTATATTTGGAGAAAGTTGGAGTTGAAAGGCATTATTTTATTGGACTGAGTTCAATAAGTATTATACAATTATGCAAACAGCTTTCTTGGTATGATTTTGGAGTGTGGTTTTTCCAACTAAGAAATGTGGTGTTATCTACAGTGCAGAAAGGTTTTGTTTGACAGTTCTGGTAATCCCTTATGAACATCACCAGACTACAATTTTGATTTTGCTCTTTAAGTTTTTTATCCCCACATCTGGCCACACATTCTTATATGCTCTGTATGTATACACAGTCAAACTGTTCAGTTATAGTGCCATGACTTATGAAAGAAAACTTCAGGAAGAAACTGTAAACAAAGTTTATTTTGAGAAGCAGTGGATGGCACTGTTGGATTATAATTATAAGGCAATAAAACACGCAAATCATAAATTGCAATATTTTTTGAAAATACATGAGCTACATGTAATGTAATATAATTCCTCAAAAGGTATGAATTGGAGTTAAACCTCAATAGAATGTGATATTTAGGTGAGTGTTCTTGCTCTATGGTGTATTATACAAAGCATTGGGATCAACTGAAGGGAGACCAATCCACTTTGGATTCCAACGTATGGTGGTGTTTCCCTCTTCCCAGAACTGCTGCTTATAGAGAACATTTTGTCCTAAGGGGGAAGGAGGGCTCTGGTGGCAAAAAGAAGCTGTGTTAGAATGCTGGAGCAGAGTGCTATTGCTTCAGCCTGTTTAGGTGGGCTCACATTTGCCATCAGGATTTGAGAGATCCTGGAGGACACCAGCAGCCTGCAAATATTTCATGCATAAACAGGGGCATCTATTCCCATGTGGTGCAAAAAACTACACCTTGAATCACACTGATCTTGACCTATGCTAAGAAAAGTAAAAATTTTGAAATAATTTTGTGCTGATTGTGTGTACCAAGTTGAATTTTGCCCTTCCTTAATATTTCTTTCTTGGAATACTTGTTCTCTGTTTTACTTGCTATGGCTTGTGAAGGGACATTTGTAACATGGTGGGCCTGGCTTTTCCTTTGTGTTGTAAACTTTTATTTCCTTTTTACTACGCTACTTTCAAGGATAGATTTGTGGAGTTGTGTGTTACAAAGAACAAACATTTTCAAGTGTTTGTTCCACTGCAGCGATCAAAATATCTCTAATTATTAATTACCACAACCAAATTGAAAATAAAGCAACAGCAAAAATAGGTGAGCTTACGTTAAACCTCAGCCTGATGAAAAATCTCAGATTTTTTCTTTGCAGTCACACAGATTTTATGGGGTTTTTTCCTAGGTCCTTCTCAGGTGCAGGCTCCCCCTTCACCTCTTATGCTTGGTTATGTTTCTATATAGTGTCACTGTTTCTGTGTTGTGTCAATCTCTGGATGCTGCCTGTTCACTTCTACTTTAAACCTTTTCTGGAAGAGAAAATGCCTCTCCACTAACTTTATGACTGCCAAACTCTGCAAAGGGGTGATACAGACTGGGGGCCAAGGAGACACAATTAAAGGTGGTTTCTCTCTTCTTTTGTGGAGTGCCAGGCCACACAGGTGTGTGGTGGAAGCTGTTTAACCTGCAGCATTCAGTGTTCAAACCTTAAGTGTTTTTATGCCAGAGTCAGGCTGTCCTACTCATTGTGTTTTGAAAAGAGAAAGCTAGTTCCTAAAGCCGCCCAAGAAAGGAAAAGAAATTAAGGAAGTTTAACGTAAAATATAATATGGTAACCAGGAGGATATACCCCCTGAACCAGCCCTGAAAGGAGGCAGGTGCTTTCAGCCTGCTCAAAAAAGGGAAGAAATCTAGAGGTCCTGAAGAGATGGAGTGTGTCAGGGAGCAGGGAGTGAGAGGAAGTAGCAGCTGAGATGATGGGAGGGTTCTGCGATCAGTTACGGTACCTTCCCCTTAGCAACTGCCCTTACCCCAGGTGTGGTGCATGCCCCTGGCATTGTCAAGATGGGAACCCATGCTGTATGCCTTATAGAGGGAGGGAGGGGTGAGAATAGAACCAGATGTCAGATGGGAGGGAGGGTGGAGAAGGTCTTTTAGAAATACAAAATATTGGAGTTTTGGGGTTTTCTCTCTTTTTTGGGGGGAGAGGGGCATATTTTATTGGGTTTGTTTGGTTTTTAAAATAAAAAATAGTAAGAAGTTTAACGCAGGAAGCTGAGTGTAGGTGGATAGGAGTGCAGAAGAGAAAAGGAAAGGAAGGGGGAGAGATCTGCTGAGAGGTGGGAGAGGTGAAGGGGAGATCAGGGCAGTGCTCTCTCCTTTAACTCGGTGTACCATTTGAAATGGCTATATATAGTTAAAAAATGCTAACATATGGCACTCATAGAGCATATGGCGCTCAAAATAGTTAAGAAATATGCTTGTCTTGCAGCCAAATGCTGCTTTCATTTGCCTGGGTGTAAGTGAGGATAGGATTTATTTCATACAAGAATGTTTCTCAGATTCCTCTGACTGTTAAATAAAGTAATGGGAGGGAGCTTCCCTTCTATTTTATCTTGAGCCCTCTTTCATCTGTGTGCAGAAACTGAATCCCAGAGCAAAGCAAGACATGTGTACCAAAAGGGTTCCCCCCCCAGCTTCCCAGTCTCTCTCTGGCTTTGAGTTCATAAAAGTTTTTGTAGAGGGTTCACAGAAGTCACTGGAGAGACTTACAGTCATTTCAACAGCCATTTAGTAGGCTCACAGTATCCACAAACTTGAGATAGTTTTATAGGTTTCATTTTTATTTTCTTGCTTGAACTTTGTCAAAATGTTTGGGGGGTTTTTTGATTGTATTTTTTTTTTTATTTGGAGATAAAAGAATATGCTCAAAGCCATCCTGCCAAAAGATATCTCACTCCTTTCCTTGGAAAGTCTATGAATCTGTGAATTAAATGCGAGTGGAAAATCCTGATTTCTGTTTCTCATTCTGTCCCAGACTGGCCTTAGTAATCATTTGCATCTGCAGAACAGTTCTTAAATTTCTTGTTTAGTTGTAGTTAGAATTGGAGGTGCCATTTGAAATGGGAGACAAACTACGAGGGATGTTGCATACATATGTGGAAAAGAGTAGTCCCTGTTCTTTAAGAGTTTATAATATAAATAGACAAGAGATAATGGGGAATGAACAGAAGGATTATCATCCCAAGTGGAAAGCTAATTTTTCTGTATGGATGAAGCATTTCAACACTTTGCTACTTAAAGAAGTCCTTCCACTGGAATCTGAATCCTTATAAAAAACATGCAACATTTTGCAGCAATAAATGAGAAAACAATATTTATCCTGTTAAAGAAAGGGGTTTGTTTTCCTGCTGTTTTATTGAATGATGTGACCCCAAGAGTCCCCAGCTACTGCTCTCTTGTGCAACAGCATGGTCAAAATAAGAATTACAGCTCCACATATTAGGTCTCCTGATCCTGAGTCCTGAGCTGCATGGTTTTAGAGCAGAGGGGCTTCTTCAGTCTACCTGATTAACTTTTCTTTGTTCACTTAAACATGGCAATGGATATTTTTTGCCTGATTCTCAGTCCTGACTCTTTCTGTTCTACAGGGGTTAGTTGAGGCTATCTCTCAAAACATGCTCATTACTTAAGGGTTTAGTTGAGGCTGTCCTTTAAAACATACTCATTACTTCCATCTCTCAATAAAAGGAACACTTTAAGTAGGCTTAAAAATGAGGAAGAAATGCAAATGTGAGACATCATTCTCAGTTGTGCCAACTTCATGCTTGGCACAGATGATGAATTCATGTACTAATAATTGCACAGGGACATTGGTGAAGTATGATAGATTAGGAATAAGTTGCAGGAGGAAACCTACTTTGCTTAGCCTGAATTTTTTTTGTGACTTCCCACACTCATGTCTCGAGTGATACCTTTGCTATATCAATAGGAAGCAAAGAATGCAATAGTAATAATAATAATAATAATAATAATAATAAACAACCCTCCTCATTCAAATAGCCAGTGGAGTTCTTAAAGTGCTATTCAAAGTGCTATGTAATTTGATTTACAAGCTCAGCTTTAGGCATTGTTTTTCACTGTTGTGTAAAACCTAGATCTGGTCCTTTCAAAATAAATGGATACATGAAATAGAGTTCCAATAATGACAGAGGTATCAGGAAAATAATGTCTCCTTTCTAATACATTTTCCTGCATAAAAGTATGCCATGAGAAAAAGTTGGGAGTCTGTGTTCTTGTTTTACAGTCAGTCTTGGTTGTAAACAACTGAAATTATAGTCTTCATTTCCTTCTTGTACTAGGTTTAAACATGTTATAAACAAGTACCAATGTGTATTACACATCCTATCATTTTGGTTGAGATGAATGAAGAAACACTATGGTAAATCCATAACTAAAAGCAAATTTAGTTTAGTACTGAACTCATATAAACCGTGAGGACAATTGCCTTAGTGCAAGCCATCCCTTCAGATTCATAAATCAAACACAACAGCCTGAAACATGAGTACACCGTGTATTATCTCTCCCAGATCTTCCATATCTTGTGAGAGTTCTGAATTTTATTGAAGTCTGCTATTCTTTCAGAGTATGTGAACTTCTTGCCTCTACGGGACCATGTATCATACAACCCAATTAGATTTATATCACTATCACTCCCTATTATTCTACTCATGAACTTTCAGTACTTCCTCCACCTGCACATCCTTTGTTACCTTTGTAGTTTTCATGGAGATTTCCAGAGTGTAAGCCTACACACCATGAGTTGACCTGAAAAGCCATGCCATACAAAGTGCTTAGTGATGTGCATGTTAGTCATTGGCCTAATTAAAAGTTACACTTACGCCAATTGCTTGCAGATACCCCAAGATGCTCTTTTGCTTACTGTAATTTCTCATTTAGAGCTCTTAGTAATTTCTTAGTCAGACCACTCCCAAGAGAAAAACTGTCCCTCAGATTTCTCATCTTTCTATATTTTTCTTCTTTTTTGTGTGTGTTTCGTTTTTATTGTTGGTTTTCTAATGCAACTTCCAGAGTAAGCAGATTTCATGAATGCACCTTGCAGCTTTGCATTAGCCAGAATGCTCTAATAAGACATGTCATGTTCCTTGTTCTCTCTAGCCTTGGAGCAAGTTGGGAGGCCTAAAGCATCTATTTTCAATGTCAGCTTCTAGACAAAGAAAATAAACATTATTGAACTCTTCTGCTAAGGAATTAGAAATTAATCTTTTTTGTTTATGAAAATCCTTAGAGAAAAGAGATGAAAATGAATCTGTGATTAACAACTGATTGCTTCTTTTTTTCTGTTGAAAACCTTCTTTTAAAGCAACTATTTCAGTAATATTAACATGCCTTCACTTTAAGACATGTAGCTCATCAAGTTTTCAATATCTTTTCCCCTCAGTACACAGACTAGTTTTGCTGCAGGTCATCCTTCCTATGCTCTATTCTCAGGTTTGCGACAGCTGGTGCCCTGCTTGTCTCTCTCTGTGACACAGCCAGGCACTAATAGATCTGTCACCAGGTCATTACTTCCTACTCCATCAACACTGCCTGTCTCCCTTTGCAGTCTTCCTCGTCTGAGTCTATTATATCAATTACATTAAAGAAACTGGAACTAAATATATGCCCACTCCAGAGCCTTCAGCCTACACCACAGGGAGATTTTTTCTTTCTAGAAGAGGAAAGAATCTGAATAGCCTCTCCCATGAATATCCCACAGTCTTTATGTAACTTTTCTAAAATTAAATTCATCCATGTTATGTCTATTCCTTTCCAATGTTTTCCTGATCACATGATGCAATTCTTCCAGTGAAGACAAGTAGTTTATATTCCCTTGTGAGTAAAGTGGAAACTTATTAATGAAAATGTCATCACAGCAAATGTTTCTTTCAGGACCACAGCATTCACTTGCCAGTTGCCTGTATGCCTGTCCATTGCAGCTACTGCTAGCTCTGGGGCAACTATGTGGTTCTGTCTCTACAGATGCTTACAGATGTTTTGGCTTTTCACGGAAGTGTATTAATTTAATTGGCTAAATTTTGGCCTGAAGGAAACTGTTTCGAGATGGTACTCAGACAAAACCCTGGCTGCTCCTGATACCTGAGAGTAACTCCTTGCATTTCCACAGGTGATATATA
Organism: Hylia prasina; assembly: GCA_013397195.1. Classification (NCBI taxonomy): domain Eukaryota; kingdom Metazoa; phylum Chordata; class Aves; order Passeriformes; family Sylviidae; genus Hylia; species Hylia prasina. The sequence goes on along the minus strand of VYXD01013657.1, from coordinate 53,193 downwards.
AAACAGAACATCTTAATTAGCAATGCTTCTCTGTCTACACATTCTACTGAAATTATGTAAGTACTTAGATATATTCCTACCCTTAAGCATTTGGGTCGCCATAGCATGCTTACAAATATCTGTATGACTCATCTCTGGGCCTGAAACACTGTTCATCAAAACTTAAAAGCACCCAGCCAAGACAAAGCCACACTTATCTCAGTCCCAGTGCCAGAGGAGATAGCTTAATGCAAAAAAGGTAGACACCAAGGTTGTCACAAGAGCAGAATACATGCATAATTCCACAGCATGTATAGATGCCATATCTACCTGGTTTGGTGTGTGTGCTTGCTTATTTGTGTATGTACACATGTAATGACTCTTCAGACAGAAGTCTGCTGGCCATAAGACAGTGCTTTGACTGGACTGGGAACAGAAAGGGAGAAGAAAAGTTAAAGAGGATTGTTTACAAAAAAACCCAAGCCAACCAACCAAACAAAAAACCCCAAAACACACACACAACCCTCCCAAACGAACAAACCAAAACCAACCAACCAAAAAAAAAAGAACCCCAAGCAGAGCTCTAAGCAGTAAACGGAAGTACTATACCAATACTTTTGCGCTCAGTAGCTTGTTGAAGGTACAACTGCCAGATTTTCACCTCATCATTTAGGTATTCTGCTGTTCAAAACTTTTCCCAAGGCATGCACCTTGTATTTACCACCAGATTAACCCTCATCCTCCTGGTATGATATGCTGGTTGTTTTCTGGAAAACACAGTTTGAGTTGTCTTTTTCAATATTTCACACCTCATTTATACCCTCATATAGATTGGTACCTTTTCAGTACAGCTACTATTTTTAGTAGAAAATGTTTTCCCTTATGGAGCCAAGGAGATGTGAAGCAACAGTATTTGCTAAAAAATCCATCTGTCCTTTTTTCCCCTTCTGAATTTTAGCAACTTTTTTCACGTTTTTTAATATAATCTTCCTACACACATATTCCTCCGTGTCATCATTCTCCTGATAACTCATATAATGAGTGTCTTAGAGGACCTGTTAAGGTACAGAGCCATATTGGTGCTGTGAAGGTGAACAAACAAGGGCTTCAACACAGTCAGAAAAACTGGCGAAACCACCTTCAGTGGGTTGACCAAAGCTGTGTACTTTGTATTGCAAGGCAGAGAGCCTGACAGCACTAGCTACACAGGATTGCAATTAAGTAATCTCTTATTCTTTTTGTTTTCAGGTGATTATTTAGCAGCTGCAGCAGCAGTCCAGTTTAGCTCTGTATCATTCACCAAGGGCATGGACCTGAAAGGATTGTTCCAAAGTAAATGTGATGCCATAGCCTTAAGTTAAGGAAAGAAAAGTGCATTAACTACTGAAGCACCAATTTTCATTACTATGCTGAAGATATATAGTGGCTGAAAAAGGGTTGGGTTTTGTTGTGGGCACTTTTTGGTTTTGATTGAAGGTTGTGTTTAAGGGTTTTTTTTTTTTTTTTTTTTTTTTTTTTTTTTTTTTTTTTTTTTGTTGCTTTTATTTTATCAATTCTACCTGTTGTTTTGGAAGGACAACACAAATTTATGTATAGGTAGAAATGTTAACAGGATTGTGGACACTAGAACCTATACTTATAGATTTTTCTTGCCCTTTTGACTGAATTAAGACCTAAGACAAATGTGTGTACTGTTAGTATATGACAAATAGAAAAGCAAAGCTCTATACGGAGTATATGCTACTGATGAATGTAATTACCATGTACATTACCAAGAGCAATCTGAGCACAAAAATAACAGGAAAATTAGTTAAATATGTAGGAAAAAACATACAGAAGGAGAAATTGCTCTATATACTTTAAAAGTCTCCAACATCCCACATTTGAGCCAAGCTGCTTGTTTTCAAATCCAGAGAGATTAAATTCTTAGTATAACATGTTTAATAAGCAAATTTTGACAGCTTCTTCTCTGGATTATTTGAGCACCTTCTAGACAATAACAGATCAATCTCAACTATCTTTGAGAAATTTTTAAAACCTCCTTCTTTTCTGTATATCATGAGGAATGTCTTAATCCTTGGACTGACCTGCAAAGGTTTAACTATGCTTCTGAGTGCTATGAGCTAAAACCATCAAGGGACCTCTGATTTTTAGGCACCTTGGTGCTATTGACTCAACCTAGATTTATGAATCAAGGCTGTATGCACTGCTAGTGGGAGCAATCTTCAAAGTAGGATTCTTCAATGATACAGCAGTAAATTAAAAGGAACATATTTATGTGTTTTGTGACTGGAAGTGGGCTGATATTCATGTATGAGGGGAGTAGGTAAGCTCAGTTTGCCTGCATTTATTCCTAGGTAAAAGTGCAGCTGGAAGCCAACTGTCTGGAGATAATGTGAACCCTCCCTCTTCTGGCTTTAATTAGGGGCTTTAATGCTGGTTTGTAATAAGGTATCTCCTTCCCTTTGGTTTTGAAGACATCTTAAGATCTTTTGGTGTTGGATACTGGCAAAGATCAGAATACAGCCTCCTATGAATGTATGGAGTCTCTATTCCTTTATCAAGGTGGAAAGTTAACTTGAGTCTTCCCTATGCCTGTTTGTTTCTTACTAGTTTTTGATACACAAAAGACAGTACTAGTGGCAAGAATATTTTAAGAAATAAGGGAGTAGTCCAAGGCAGGACTCAGGCTTGTAAGCAAAGAACCCACATCATGTGAAGTCAGAAAAAATTTAAAAAATATTTCCATTCTTTAGCATTTCCCACTAGCATTCTGGTAGCTTTTGCTGGCCATGACTAGACTTCTTCCCAGCACTTACCTCCCCAAAATGTACAACAGACTTTTAAATAAAAACAAATCAACTAACCAAAACAAAAAAATCAACCTCAAATTTTATTGAACTAAAAGCCATTTTTTAAATTAGAAAGAGAATAAAGTAGTGATATAAGATTAGAAATTTTTAAAAGTTTATGCACCTCTCCTCTGAACAATGTCTCACCAGGTTGGTTGTTGCTTCTAGCCAACATGGCAATTTTCCTAGTAGCAGCAAGTGTCAGGTGGTCACAAGAAGGTGCTTCTTCATTCACACCCTGACCCCTGTCTATCTCCTTCATCCTAGAGACCCATGTCATTTGAGAGCATCTTACTTGCCAATGCACCTTGTAGGCTCAGTACCTGTCCAAATAGGTCTTTACACTCCTCTTCATAAAGGCAAATGTAACAAATAGCTGTCACAGCTAATTTTTGTGGCTTTTTTTCTTACCACATGGCTTATGGTAAATTCCATCCTGAGACAAGTGTCTCCATCCATAAAACAGGAAATTCAGGCAACTAATGGACAGCTGCAGTTTTGATTGGATCATGAAGGTCCAGTGCTTAAAATTAGGCTTCAGCTGTGCTCAGCGCAGGGTAGTGCACTTAGAGCTGAGGGACTAACCTAGAGCAAAACTGGAACATGACGTTTCTGGTTTTTGTACAACCAAGAAGAGGTTTTCCACAGAAGGCCTGCTCTCCATTTTGAATTCAGCTTAGATACAAGCATTATTTTTACTGGTGAAGGTTACTAAAAACAAGTGTACTTTGAAACCAACTACATAAAAGAAATACAAGTATCAAAATGTAAGAAAAGTTGCAGAACTTTCACTAAGCAGCTTTTCTGTCAGAGAAAAAGAGGTTAAAGTGTGGTAGGAGAGAGCAGGCTAAAAGGAACTTGATTATTCCCAAGTGTAGGAATATTGAAAAGTTGTATACCATAATTCTGATGGCACTTGTGCATTCGATTTTGAAAGAGAGCAAACTCAGTTCAGAATAGCTGCTTGTAAGAAAATCTTCAGGTTTTCTAAAAAGTTCAACTATAACCAGGATATTTGATAGAACATATTTGGGCTAGCTGAAAAATGCTTTCTCATTAGAAGAAAAATTGCCCCATTTTCTGTCTTATTTGACAGTGTCTAGTGCCTTTTCTTTCCCTTTTTCTGCGAGCAGAGTTAAAGCAAGGATGTGTATATGGAAGCAGGACAGGAGGGCTCCTGCTTCAAAGGGAAAGGAAGTGTCTCTGAGGTGTCAAGTACAAGAGAGGGTATAATCCCACCAATAGTAACCATATTCCTGGTACTGAGGTTAACACTACAATTTTTACACTGCTGTCTCTGTGACTACTGCCCTCTGCAAGGGTCAGTGCAAAGCACTTACACAGCACTTACAGCTGTGGTGGTCCATTCAGACAACTTGTTACTAAAGGCCTTGGGTTTCCTGTGCTCCGTTCTTCAGCCACCCAGCTGTGACAGGGCATTAAGTAGGAAGTTTGAGTGTGGGTGTGTAGTTGGCAGTCTAAGGAAGAATTTTAATGAGAAAGAGTCCCATTCCTCCTTCTCTTCCTCTCATTTTTCCCTTTTTAGGAGGAAATTACAAGCACTTTCATTAGGGGGCAGTTGAGAAAAGAAGTTTCTTCATTTATCAGAGTACCTTCATTTGCTACTTTTCCAGTGTTTTTTCTTATCGTGCACTCAAGCTGTACCCTTGCTGAATTCCCAGCAACACAGGAGTGCTTCTGCAGCCCTGCCACTCCAAGGGTAAGGCCATCAGCCACATCAGCCAAACCCTATCTCTCCTTCAGATTACAACACTGTTTTTAAACTCACAATCACATTCCTTCTTCCTCCCTTTCTCCCCATGGAAATATTCCATAGGTTGGAAAGTTGCCGTGAATTGCCCCCCAGGATCTTATATATCCTGTTTTAAGCCAGCATGCTCTGGGAGCTCTGGCATTTCCAGACATTCCCTTGTGGCAGTAAATGGTACTTTAAACTGTAGCTCAGGCAGCTTTCTTTTTTTCCTGTGTAGCTGAGAGTGTTATTGATAAGACTCAGTTCTCTAATTGTCTTGGGTTATGGAATCAAAAATGTGTATTCTATTTTCATCTGCTGAAAGCAGTTGGGGAAATTTTTTTTTTTCTTTATCTCTTGTTACTCTGGGGGGAGGGGGGCAGATGCCTTCTGATAATGGCTCAGCTGTTAAAACTGGGTGGAGTAGTTTTTCTTATCTCTTTCACCACCCATCCTCCCTCCAGGGGGATATTTTCTGCTAATGGACCATTAAGGCTCACCAATGACATGACACATTTACATCATCCCGTTGTGAGATACTCCACCCAGTGGCTGGGAGGGCTCCAGGGTTCCTACCTAGATAAAAACTAAGACTCAGAACACCAGGCATCCTGTTTTCCACTGGATTCCAGAGGAGGGTCGGATCCATCTCACCACCACTGGACCCTTTTTTTCAACGGGATCACCTCTACTCCAACAGAACCACATCTGTTTTCTCCAGGAGGACTGCTTCCAAATACCCTGATCAACAGGGTGTCAGGTCATGTCCCTGACTCTGTCAGGGTTTTCTAGGATTTTTGTTTGCTTGTCTTTTTGTACTACTACATTTGTATTTTTAATTTTCCTGGTAAAATAACTGTTATCCCTATTCCCAAATCTTTGCCTGAAAGCCCTTAATTACAAAATTATAATAATTTGGAGGGAGGGGGGGTTTAAATTCTCCATGCCAAGGAAACTCCAGCTTTCCCTGGCAGATACCTGTCTACTAAATCTAGACACTAATGTTGCAAGACCATCTGTTACTGTAAGAGGAGAATACTTTGCATTTTTAGAGATAATTTGCTCTATGCGAAAAGGGAAGTACTGATACACATTGATGGCTCAGTCCTGGGAAAGTGACTTTAATGATAAACTCTGTTACAGCATTTAGTGTTAAATGGTGTTAAATGCCAATAAAGTGAGAGTCACAATAGCAAGGTCCAGAACTGAGTAGGCTAGGGTCATTTTTTATTTTAATTTGGTGAGTTTTCCAGTAGGAAAAGGTCATTTGAGAATATGTATTTAGTGGATTAGAAAAGCCTCTTAGGCATCAGTCCTAGGACTCACAGCATTTTTGAGGTGGGTGACAAAGTGCTGCCAGTTGACACACTGCTGTGACATTTCTTTCTTTTTCCATCCATGGAGAGAGGTATGCAGGTCAGTGCTGAATTACATCTGTGAGGTGCTCTTAGAAAATTTGCACTACATGCTCTTGAGTGGAACTGGCTTTGGATTCAACTAAGAACTGTGCTTTTCATACAAGCCCTGACATTGCCAAGAACTGTCAAATGAAGAGGGGAAAAACTGGTACAGAGTTGGTAAATGTTTAACTTCACAGGTGGCTTTTCTTTTCCTACAGACTCTTAGGTAGTATTCAGGCTTACTGTCAATTCTTGTCACTGATGGAAAAAGCCCACCTCAAAGAACTGCACAGAGGGAGGTGCTGAATTGAGGGAGGAACTGGCAAATTAAGCAAGAATGGCAAGGAAAGATGACTTGTCCAAGTGATTTTGGTTTTGAATAAAAGAGGAACTGAGGCTCCCAGTCTCTTAAAGGGCTGCATTTGTTAAACCAGCAATTTCCAAATGTAGCCACAAGGGACTTTGTGTGCAACCACCATGTAAAAGCTCACTTTTTAAAACTCTGCTGTGTGTCTGACAACTGTGAATTTGCTGTGGCTACATGTGTGACCACAGCACAAATTAATCTGAGAGCTCTTGAGTCAAAGGCTGTTTTCCTACCACTCTCCTTTGAAACTGTTGTAGTCTATCACATGCTGATATCTAAGGTATTTTAAAACACCACTACTAAACAGAAATTCTTGAAAGTTCAAAATTTTTGTAACAGACCATATTGTAGCCTGATCTATTGTCACATTTAGGGTTATACTTGGAAATTGCCTGAAGTAACAGGTGGTTAAAGCCAATATTGTAGGGACTCACTTTTAGCTGTTGCTCCTAAAGCTTTCTGTTTAAATAGCTGGCAGGAGAGGTTTTCTGTGAGTAAATGGAGCATTTATACATGCTTTTGAGTTACAGGCTTGAATTTCCATGGCTAGTCCAAAGGAAAATACCGACAGCTGAGCTGTAAGTACTGGAAATATTACATTATAATAGGCGTATTGATGCAGTCTTAGCTGTGGTAAGCAGCAGGGAGGGAGCTGTATTAGCACAGTCTACAGGAATAGAAGCCAATGAGAATTAAACTTTCCTGTTTAAAAATCTTCTAATAAGTAAATTCCTGAAGATTCTATTTTCCAACTTATCTTTAATGTTATTAACAGAAGTTCTTTGCGGTACTGCTGTAAGATAAAACACATATTAATATTAAAGGTTCCTTTATTGCTGTGATCTGTCATTGAAAAATAAAGCTTTGGGGTAGGGCTTAAGGTGAGGCTTATGGTACCTGACAGTTCTGTGAAGGTCCTACAGGCAAGGACTATTCATCCCGTGTTACCAAGAGCATTGTTGCATATTCTAGTGACTTTGTCCATTTTTGGATTTTAACATTTTTCAGAACACTGTAATTACTATACAACATCAAGCCACATTAGCACCATATCATCTTAGATAGGAGCCACGCCCTTTTACAAGAAGATGTAAGAAACCACATAGATAATGCCACAAAACCAATAAAATAAAGTAGTGGGTTTTCTTCATCCCAGCTGGAGCAGGCCAAGAAGATAATGTTCCCACATGAGCAGCTAAGAAGAGGGCTTAGTTGAGTGTGCACACACACAACTATTAATATTGAATTTCTTTTTTCTTGACTCAAAGTTGAACTTTTACTTTCTCTTATTGATTTAAAATCTGTTAGTTGTGTTTTCCAAATAGAGAAGGCTTCCATAACAGCCTTCCACATCCAGTGTGTAACTGCCCTTCTGTAAATGGTGGTAATTCAAGGCTGAGGTGTTTACTAGTAAGGGAAAGAAGAATAAGCTATAACATATCTATAGAGTGTTGATAGTGTTCATGGGGGTGGTTACTAAGGAAAAGCTGACTGGAGATAATTTGGTTTTGTGTCCATAATCCCTATCAGGATAACACTAGCAAAAGTGCATATAGTGCTAGTGTCCTCAGGATTTGACAATGAGCATATGCCATAGTGTCTTTCCCTAAATGAATCCTGAGAATTAGCGTGACTGTCTTAGACTTGGTGCTGTTTGGAGCTGGGTGACTAAAGAAAGTAGAACATTTAAGCAGCCTCTCCTGCCCTTATTTGTCCCCATGCACACCATGAATATTTACATTTACACAGGCTCTAACTGTGTGATAACATGCCACTTGTTTCCTCCTATATCTCCACCTTGTTTAATGCAAGTGATTATCCTGGCAAATTATGTGAAACTAGAAATATGATAAAAGGAAGTGTGCAGCATTTAAGGGCATGTAAGAGGCATACACTTCAGTATTCTTGTAAAAATGCCAGTGTAGAATTCCCAGTTATGGTGTAAGCAATGGATGCAAAAGAAAGAGTAGTGTTGAGCCTGCAAATCACCATCTATAGCTTTACAACAATATAAAATGTGATTTATTTGACCTGGTGGCACTTTTGTTCATGCTAAGTGTAGTAGCACACTGGTAGCATGGCTTGCATTCGTGTAAGAGATAAATATGGAATTTAGCACTTCTGCCTCTGACCCCACTTCATCTATGCATACCCACAGCATAGGTGTAAACAAGGGGGCCCAACCCTACTACAATACCACTGCTGACATGCCTCTGTTTGACACGCTCATCTCCCTGCAGGTCTTGGAGACCAGTGAAAGCTTTGCCCTTCACACATATTGATCACAAGCATGTGTACTTTTTTTTTTTTTTTAATGGTCCTTTTAGTTTGTACAGCACATTTGGAAAACTACAGAGCTCTCTAGAGCTCTCTTACATAAGTTGGAATGAAAGACGATTGCTGAGCTACTCAAGAAAGAGATAAGATTTGGTACAGGAGAGGATAAAAGAAACTAAATTAGAAGTACTGGCAAACCTTTGAGTAGAAGCTAGCACAGCATCTGCTTCTACTATATTGACTTTAATCAGTGATATCAGATTTTTGTCCTCACTGCTTCCATGAGAACTGAATTTATACACAGAAGTTAGAAGGAAAATGATAGGGGAGTCTGTAGACATTGTCCCTGGGTATAGCTAGTGTTAATAATCTATAAATTCAATAAGCATCAGATTTAATCCTGTATCTCCTAAGAAAATAATGAGGGGAATATGATATGGAAAAGGGTCAGCTGATGTTTCATTTTGAAATGAGCTAGCAGCAGTAGAAAAATCCCCTCCATTTCCAAGTGTTTCCAAGAGTTTTGAATTTTGGGGGGAAAAAAAGAAAACATGCCTTGTTCAATATGCTCTCTGTATCACTGATCAAAAAATTCTGTATTATGGAGTTTACTTAATGTATGCTTTATACAATATAGCTGCTGTAAAACATAATGGTATGAATTTGAGGATGTTTGGAGACTAATAATACATATATAATATACATAGTCTATACAATATATCTAGAATATATAATATAGAATAAAGCTGTAGATTTTTTAATATATTAAATTGTATGCAGTTGACGGTGGTAATAATACTGGATCTGACAGAACAATTCCTGGTGAATGATTTATTCTTTTATTTTACTAGTACTCTTGCTGCAGAGCAGCCCTTACCAAAAGAAAACAAAGCACCTTGTTGGCATAATGCAGTGTTTTCCATGCTCAGAACACTGGAAAAATAATAATTAAATTTCCTTAAATTGTTGTTATAGATGTGCTACACTAGTATTGCCTGAGACTGGAGGTTTTATTGTACCCGGCAATGTATTTTTGATATACCAAGTCTCTGAAGAATTTATAAATGGACCACACAGATAAAAGTAATTTATAAGATTTCTCAATCAGTGCTGGTTTGGAGACAAGCTGCTGTCATCTATTTTACAGAGGGAATTGAACTAGAGTGAAAAATAAAGTGCCTTGCCAGAGATTGCACAGAGTATCTAGTGGTATGGTTATTCTTGCCACTAACCATGGACTGAATAAGAGATATTCTGCTGCAAAATGAAAAAATTTGATACATAGCTAATTTTTAACAAGTTACAAGAAATCTGAGACAGCATTTTAAATCTCAAAGGAAATGATGTTCAGATAAGGTGTCTGTTATCAGGAAAATGACCTAGCCTGAGAGCAGTCTAATATTTTACATATTAAATATTTCTCTCTAGTTTTGCATGATTTGCATGGGCTGTTTCCAGGCTGATACATGTCCCAGAAGTAAGAGTGAGAAGAGGATGACCATTTGGTGCTCAGATAGATGGGAAACAGGTCCATATTGTCAAGAAGACTTTGATGGCAGGAACAATGTGTGAAAGACACCAGAAGGATCTTGGAGAGCAATTTGAGGCAAGTGGATAGGGAACACAGACAAGGGAGAAGAGGGATATAAGGAAGAAGTGGAGATTATTGGGGAAGCGTGAGAAAATTCCTTAGAGTACAGAAAAGCTGAAAGCAGGATTTGAAGAGAAGAATGTGATTAGACGGGTGGGGAAGAAGGGTGAACTTTTTTTTAGCAGCATAATTGGTACTATTGAATGAAAAGGAGGGAAGACAGTAGTTAATCAATTCTTGGCAGAATATATTACAAAGAATGTCAGCAATACAGAAAGAAAATATTTAGAGGAAGGAGGATTTTTTGGACCTAAAGAAACATCAAGGGAAGAACCCCAGATTTACAGGTGCTCCCATATCTGCAAATCACAGGGATTTCCTTTAAAACTTGCTGTACAGAAACAGAAATTGTAGAAGATAATTAGACTAAACATTTTGAGCAGCTAATAAGTGATCAGCAAGATCTTCATGTTCTCAGGTCTGCTGCCATTTGTCCAGAGATCAAAATGGGAATTTCAAATGAATAGTTTAGCTGCCTTTCCTATTGAAGAATACATATTTACTTAATAGTTTCTGAGTACCTTAGCATGATTTATAGCCAAAGTATTGAGCCTTTGCTAGAAGGAGGTTGTGTTGCTCTTGTGTGTTAGACAGCAGCATGTGCAGCATGAGCAACAATCAGACCATGTTATGTGGGTGTATCTGTTTAGGAGTTGCTAACCTAGGTGTGTACCTGGCTCTCCATAGCCAGTCAACCCTCTGTGTGTTTTAAGGAAGAAGAAGGGGAAATGTGTCATTTAAAACAGGTAGGCAAAAATATCTGGTAAATCGTACTGCGAATATCCATGCTATGTGTAGACCCCTGAACCACTGCACCTGCATTTGACTGGTGGAGGCTTCAGCATCCAAGTGCAATACACAGGAACCTTACACCAACACATACACACAGAGCCACAAAACCATGGCGTGGTGCAGCTTGTAAAGGGATCTCTCAGCAGTCATCACCTGACAAGGGCTGCAGTTTGAGATTAGCAGGGTCACCCTGGTGGGGTGGGCTTGTGTAGTGCAGCAGCTTTGTAACACATTTGTACAGTTAAAACAGCACCTCAGTGACAGTGCACATAAATTTTAATCAGCTCACTTCATCTGGGTAATGGACAAAGATAATATGCTGGAAGGAGAGGGAGAGGGAGTCGGGGGGGGGGCAAGGAAGAAAGAACTCTGCTGGAATACATATTAAATTTCAAGTCTTAAGAGGGAAGTGCGAAAACTAAGAAAACATATTCTAAGAAGTCACAAAGGGTATGCCCTGGCAGTAAATCATCCCTAAATGACAAGTGCACACAGGAATGTATTCTTTAATCATGTCCTATAGCAGGCTGGCACCCTTACTTATTTGTCTTCGGGTGGGGGGTGGTGGGGTGGGAGGGTTAGGCCCTGGCTGGGCCAGCAGAGCCTGGCTGTGCACAGCACAGCTGCGTTTTCTCAAGGTTCTTGAGAACCGGAAAAAGTCCTTTTGAGCCCTGGGCTGATACGTTGTACCATCTTTTGTGCAGCTGTAATTTTGACAGGGGGAGCCAATTTGAACTTCTGTAATCCTGAGCCCCAGACACCTCCAAGGCCTGAGACTGTGTGTGTGTTTTTTTTTCCAAAGGTTTTTCAGCTGTGCTCTTGAGAAAGTCATTCCATCCAAAGAAAGGGAGGGAGAGGGGGAGAAAAAAACATCTGTCTGACTTTGTCCAGGAGATTGTTTCTATAGCTGTAGCATTTTTAAAAGCGAGGGAAAAAAAAGTTATTTTTCCAAGCCAGACTACCCATATTTTTCATTTTTATATCCTCCTCTGTGATGGACATAATTTCCTGCCCCTCCTTTCTTTCAACCACTGTTGAAAAAAAAAATAAAAAGAAGGGGAAAAATAAACCCAAGAAACCGATTGAAACTTGACTTAGAATTGCACAATGATCTTAAATTTTCCCAAGACTTATATTTTGGGAAGGAGCTGTTTTATGAATGGATATAAGGCTGACACATGAAACGCGTGGGATCTGTCTGAGTGCCTTGTCTGGGTCAGCTGTGACATCTGGCTCTTATGAATCTGGCGTATTGTGACTCACTAATACACAAATAGTAATCCTTGATAGTATCCACTTGTGATGCTTTGCGGGTGTTGTCACAAACAGCATCAAATGCCAGAGAATGACCTTAATTCTGGCCTACCCCGCAGCCCCAGGCTGAGATGGCTGTGTGGGTGCAGTGCTGGGTGGGGTATCAGCAAGCTCACCTCATTCCCTCAGCAGCCTGGTGGTTCCCTGGGGTGCTTCTGGGCTTGTGGGTGATCTCAACTCACCAGTCATAGAATCACAGGCTCATAACATGAGTCAGAAGGAAACTATCAGCATAATCGAGTCCAACTCCTTGCGCTGCACAGGATACCCCAAAAATTACACCACGTGTCTGAGAGATGCATTTTGTAATGATGCCTGTAATCTTCTTAATGCCTGGAGAAGATTCAGTCTCTGTGTTTCCCTTTGCGTTTTCTACAGGGAGGAGCCTGCACTGGTGCATGTCTGGCGGGTGCTGCCATTGATGGAGAGCATGATTTGTGGTATAAGTCCTCTCTGATGTTCATTGTTGCCAAGGCTGTAAAGAGAGAAATCAACACCAACATCCATCAGCTGTAATGAGGTTTGGTATCAAAGGGATTTTTGTACCAACACCTTGATCTGTGTGTGGCATTGCTGCAAAATGGTCATAGTCATGATAGGGCAAAGTATGCAAATTAACATAGCCATCTTGATGCCTGTGAAATTGCCTAGACCAACTGAAAGAATCTCTTGTGGTGTGATAAGGCACTCAGTGTTGTGACATGGTTCAGGACAAAACACATCCAGAAATTCAGGAGTGAGTTGGTGAGAGGGGAGTTCACTTTACGTAACAGCAGCTTTTTTTTCTAACGTGTTCCTAAAACTAAGGGACTCGTGAATTCAGGGTAGTTCAAAAGGTGAGGCAAAAGTATGTATGAAGTCTGGCTTGTGTTTCTTGCACCTCTTGTAGCTGGAGAGACTCTTTAGGACAAGCTAAGTAAGAGCTCTGGTCTTATAGCTTTGGTTGTTTGGCCGTGGAAATCTTGATAACTGTTTTTCTGAAAGTGCTGCATAAAAAATTGATTAATTTTTAAAATTTGCTATCTTTATGGGGGGCTACAAATGGACTAACTAGATACAGAGCAGTGACCATGGTGAGGGCAAGTGTTGATGTGCTGAGATACCATGATAACCCTAACTCCTTTAGATGACAGGAATATCATGTACGAGTTCAGAGAATAGGTACAACAGGATCATTTAATCCCTAGTGGCAGAAAAATGGGGATGGGCATTACCTTTACTTTTACATAGGGATGAATTTCAAGAGGTTATGATTAGAGATCAGTGGTGCCAGGCCCTCCCTTCCCACATCTATTGTAGGAGTAATATATGCATTATGAAGTCAGACATATATTTTTTAGGGTATTTTAGTGTCACTGCTTGTGCTTGGCCACATGTCACCCTGAACATTGACCTGAACTTGTGGAAGATGAGGAATTCTGGCCCACTCTGGAGACTGCAGTACCATACTTGAATGGCCTCAAGTGTAATCTCAAATCTGACTAGGCTCCTCAGAGGCTGCATTTTCATTCCCTCCTTGGTGGTGACCTGAACCTGAATAAAAACCCAAGGTCTGTGGGGAGCTCTGAGTCCCACATAGCTGCCTGGAGCCCCCATCCTCTCCTTCCCTTAGTCCCCAAGTACACTAGGAGGTAAAGGAGTCAGCTGTGTTGCAGCAGTGAATATTTTTTCTGTTATTTTTGTTGTAGCAAGTGAGGATTATTTGTGGATTATAGCTATCTGGGGAAAATTCTGCTTTAAGTCATTTTTATATGAGGAGGGATAGGCAGTTGGATATTTTCTGCCTGTGGCTAGAATTCACACATTGTCTCTGTAACGTTTTAGAGTTAAGGCAGTGATTTATTAGTGGTTTTGTATTATAGCACTACCTAAGATGCCTAGTGATAGGTGAAGGCTCCTGTGGCCCCACATTGTTAATTGTGCTAAGCAGCCTTTGGACACAAAACAACACGCAGCACTGAAAAACTGTTCATTCAAATGCAAGACAAGTCATGTGTTTCAATGGGATGAGTGATAAATCTTGAAAGAGGAGAAGAAATGGGCTTCAGAAGCTTTTTTTGTTGTTTTGCTTCCTTGAAATTTCCCCACACATGAACAAAATTAATCTAGAAAAGCCAAGAAACCTGTAATGGATGAAATGTTTTACACATATGTGATGGAAAACTCTACTCTGTTAAGTCAAAAAGCAGCTTCTGAAAAACTTAATGTGGCTAGGAAGTCACAGGTGCTTGACCCTTCTGGCCCTGTTACCTCACTGCTGCATATGCTTGGACTTCTTTCACCACTTTTTCAAACTTACCATATGGGGAGATCATATTCTGCTAACCTGAATCTTCCAGAACACTTTGCAGGATCTCATGCCAGAGAAGATTCCCCACATCTCATCCTTTTATCCTCACACAGGAGCATTAGCAAACTAAATATCTCTCATTTCAACTTCCTCCCAGCCCTGCTTTTTTGGCTCATGCATCATCTCTCTTTTAAGCAGCTGGTTTTCAGCTGACATTTAAACTAAGTTCATATCCTTAAGGTTGATTTCTAATGTTTCCTTGGGAAGAAAAAAAAAAAAAGGAGAATGCAAACACGCATACAGACACACATCCTTACCATGTGAATTCTTTGTTGAACTCAAATAATTCAGAGTACTCAGTAATACCTGCTTCTGGAGACAGTTGGCATCTCAAGCTCATCTTTATGGTGGGTAACTAACCATTCATCAGAGCAATACCTAGCTTAAGGGATTAATAATAGGCTGTACATGAGTCTTTTGCACCTCTAATATGCTGGTTCAAATCCAGCTCAGGTCTGTTGTGATTGTAAAAGTTTATTACCATGTGATATTTGTTTGGTGGTCCTCAACCAGCAAACAGATGTCCGGCTCATAAAAGGGAGCAGAGGATGAGCACTCTGGTTACTGCACTGGGCTGATTTCTTGGACTCCTTCCCAGTTCTGCCACAGATTGCATAGCCATAGGCAAGTCGTCTGTAAATGGTGATAATATCCTCATGAGAACATTGTGAGGATATGTTCATTAATATCACAGGGATGCTCAAATGCATTGAGAATAAGGAGCTTGGTAGAACTAGAAAAGCAGCTATTGTGTATTGGCAAGGTCAGGAAGAGACTGTGAGATGGATGGGTGTAATAAATGGTCTGCAAATGAGCTGTATGCTCATAAATGACCTGTACACTCTCAGCGCCTGGACATAACATCTCCAAATGGGAGAAGAATTATTACTCCTGTATGACTTTTCCCATGGATATACAAATAGGAAATGGATGGTAGAAGTTTATGTGCATATTTTAAAGGGAGGTAATGCTTGGTACAAATACTCTGAGTCTCCTGGCCAGCTGCAAGCAGAATATATCAGCCTTCAACCCTGTCATTTTGGTATACCTCTGCAAATGACAGTCTAGGCTGCTGCTTGGCCCTCTGTATTGAGTAAACTTTGGTGTTTTGGTTGCCAGGGCATTCAAGGTGCTGCCTGAAGAATGTTTTGCTCCATGTTTTTTGGACTAAATCTCTGCTTTCACCCCAGTTCTGTATAAGGAGAAGCAGAATGGGACCCACCTACGCAGGAGGCACCTGAGTCACATTTCCTCTGCTTTCCCCAGGCTGGAGTGAGGGGACAGGGTTTACAGTTTGCAGGGTACCACCATGTTCCTGCTAGCCTGTTAGAGCAGGAGGAAGTAGAAGCCAGCATTAGTTCTCCCTTTGCCAACAGATGATTACCCCCTGCATGTCCAGACCCCCTGTTAGAGTACAAACACACCTACGTTAAGGAGTAAGAGGGAGTACACTTTTGCTGCCAGGGAGGCTCCTGCCTCCAGGAATTTTTCAATGGAAAAGATATGCTCCACAGAGTGTGGGTTATTGGGGATGGCCTTACAGGTCTTAATGGATGCAGAAGATATTTTTTGAAGTGTGAAGTATTTTTGTTTTGTCCTTAAATCTCAAACTTCAGCTGTTTTGTAATAGCCGACCCCTGCTAACTTCTAAGCACCTGGGAACTAGTTTGTTTCTGCTGATAGTCCTGTTGAGATTGGAATGATCTGTGTGAGTAAAAAGTAGGTATGTTTACAGAATTGGACTCTGAGCTCATTCTGCTGCCTCTTACACTGGTTTTGAAGCTTTTTTCTTATCTTGTTTTATCTTAAGTATTTTGCTAAAGGTACATTAAATGGTTGGGAGGGATTTTTTTTTGGTGGCAACAGAAACAGAAGAGCAAATGTTGCGGTTTGACATTTGAGAGCAAAGGAGCTAATTATTGTTACCCGAATTAGCTTTGGTCAGGAGTAAACTTAAAAAGTGGAGCCACACAGAGAAGTGTTTCCTTTACGTTAGGGAGCAGTTACCAAAGCCGTTCCATTGATTTACTGGGGAGGCTCCAGGGCATCTACGCAAGCAAGCCCAGTGCAACCTGATCCTTCCAACTGAAAATCCTCCTGCTATGCCTGCATTTCAGACAGGCATGCTGAACTACTTCTGTGCTCTTCCCGACTTCTCAGAGTACTTGCTTCACAGTATTTGCAAAGCCTCTAACTGGCACAACTACACCGCTGTGGATAACGTATTTTCCAGTGAACTGGAGGTCTGACTGTGAAAGTAGTCCTTTTCTTCGTGCAATGTTTGGTTCCTCTAGGCTGGGGGGTTATATTTTACCTCAGAAACTCAGGACATAGGTTCACATTTATTAATTAATAGTAAAGTAAAAAGGAAACTGCTGATATGTTCCTAAAAGAAATAACTATGGATCAAACCAGAAAATGATTCAGAGAGTCTCTCTTGATGTTTTGGCAAAATGCTGAGTGCTCCATACTCTTGAGAATATGAGCTCACTATTATTTGAATATTATGCCAGCTTAACAATTCTTAGTGTCACCTGCATGAATAAGTAAAATTACTATATGTCATCTTGGATTTCCTTAAGCTGTAAAAATTAATCATGGCAGTAAGTGTTTTCAGGACTTGAACTTTTAATATTATTTCCAGTGATTATAGCACTGGGGGGAGAAGCAAGGAAGGACTGAGACAGAGAACTGAAAAATCATATGTTGAAAATTTTATCATTTGATGGGAAAGTATCAGGTAAAACTGTTGCTGGGAAAGACCTAGTGGAAAAATGTGTTGAGATGTGGTAAGTGCTGCCAACCTCCTGTTCCAAATGCCGCTTCTGTGCTGTCTAGCCTTGGTTTGGCCCTACAGAAGTCTGTGCAATTACACCAGCCTTGTGTTGCATTTCTGGAACAGAGATATATGCCTTTGCTGTTCTTAACCAAATGTTTCCTTTACCAAATAACCATCATTTTTGTCTGTTTCTGAACTTTTCCATGTTATGGGATCTGGACTGAGCCATGACAGTCAGGTGCTAAGTATATATTTCCTGCAAAGTTTGAGGTACTTTAGAAGTAGGATTTTCATTCAGTCTGTTCTCTAAATATGAATTTAATGTAACTAAGAGATTGAGAATTCTCCTATCCTTCCTCAAAAATATTATGAAGTTGTCTTGGGTTATGGAATCAAAATTGGGTATTCTATTTTCATCTGCTGAAAGCAGTTGGGGAAATTTTTTTTTTCCTTATCTCTTGTTACTCTAGGGGGAGGGGGGCAGATGCTTTCTGATAATGGCTCAGCTGTTAAAACTGGGTGGAGTAGTTTTTCTTATCTCTTTCACCACCCATCCTCCCTCCAGGGGGATATTTTCTGCTAATGGACCATTAAGGCTCACCAATGACATGACACATTTACATCATCCCATTGTGAGATGCTCCACCCAGTGGNATAATTTGGAGGGGGGGGGGGTTTAAATTTTCCATTCCAAGGAAACTCCAGCTTTCCCTGGCGGATACCCATCTTCTAACAGATATCTTCTTCTAGACAGAAATATTGGTAGAGAATGAGAGTGATGGAATAGGAGAAGGGAAAAAAAGAAAAAGAAACATATTTATTCTTGATCTGCATGGCCTTTGTACAGGGGGTTCATGGATATGGTGTTCTTGTTCCTGATCTTTGTTCTTTCTTGAAACAATTATGTTTATTATGTTTATTACTCAATTTCCTTTTTTTTACTAATAAAGCCCATGAAGTTCCTAAGCAGTATCCTGTAGCCATGACAGTTACTGCTGTGTGGCGCTCCTTTTCTCTTGTTCTTAGCTTTGATCAAGAAGGCTCATCCATTGTCCCAACAGTCACCTCAGCAGAGTGTCAACGAGAGGAGGGCTAATATCATTGAAATGCCATAACATTATTCATTTTGATCTATAAAGTTAATGACTTATCTGGTTGTCCCCTCATCCAAAATATTGAGCATGTTCTAAGCCAAATATATAGGAAATAAATGAGAGACAGAAAGCCATCTGAAAGCCCTTGCTAGACATAACAAAAGTCACATTGGCTCTCCAGCTGGCTGGGGTAATGAGGGAAATATATGTGATTAGAAAGCCATTTCCATTTTTTAAAAAATCTAAATTTAGGGATACAGAAGGCATTCAGTAGCTCTGTGTTATCTGTGGCTAATTATAAAGTTTTGAAAACTGCTTATTTGCAAACTTATTCTGCTTCTAACCTCCCCCACTATGGCAAATATACTACTAGAATTCATTGACATCTGTAAAGGTCATATACTATGTTTGTCATGGCACTGACTTAAAATTTTTGTATCTGCAAGGTTGCAGGAATAATAAATGTTGTAAGTTCTTCCAATTTTATAACTGTTAATTTTTTAACTCATGGGATAATAGGAAAGATCTGAAAAGAGGACAATATCTCACTTGTAAAGGAAAGAAAAGCCTGAAAACCTAAATCTTAATAAGAAGGTAAAAGATGAAAACTGTCAACTCTCTACTATTGATGATTTGTTAGTTTTTCTGCATGTACAGAGTTCAAAAAACTTTATTTTTTCACACATATAACCATACTATTTTCAGGGATAGTAAAAATCCTAAAGTAGTATAGTATTCTTTAATAGATTATTTTTTCTTTTAAAATGAGGGGCTTGTGTTTATAAACAGGAACTAAAACAAAGGCATGGCATGAGGAGGCACAGTGCTTTCTGCGGCTCATCTGTCTGCATGCCTGCCCTAGGACCCCTGTTCCAGTTGTAAAGCTACTGGAAGATATCCATATTATGTTCTGTGGCTCAAAATATGGAAAAGGATGCTAGCAAGGGTCCATACATCTGTGGTACTGTGATGATCAACTTGGAAGTCAATTGGGAAGATGTCAAGTGAGATGAAACCAATGTTTCCTCAATGGGCCTGACTTGATGCATGGAAGACCTTAAAGTGTCTCTTTACTACCCACCATTCTATTTCCCATGTCAAGAACTTTTTCCTCTTAGCCAGAGTACAACAGGTAAACACTGACCAAAGCAAACCAAAGAAGTTCCCATGAAAAAATGTAATAACAACAGGCATATATTAGAAAGGTTTAATGATTTTGATACATGAGCTTGACATTAACAGTCCTCTCATTCTCAGTTTTGATGAGTTAAAACATAAAATCTACAAGTCACGCATGATAATGATTAATATCAATCTGTGCAAATCGAGAACATTAATTCATTGAAGGTTTGGTTGACTGGCTAACATTTAATTCTATGAGACAGATAAGAAAATATGGAGTGAAAAATTCAAGTAGGATGTGATATTTTTTGTGTACAGTGAGTGTGTGAAAATTAGAAAACTGGAGCTAGTTGTTACTACTTTTTTTTTCTGGCTGAAGTGATTCAGTGATCTAATACTGACCACAAGAATGCTTTTCCAATTTGCCAAATATCTGGGAGAAAATCTCTGACTTGTGCAGGATTATTGTGTTTGACAGAGAGATTTCTGAAGATGATTTTTAAAAAAATTAAATCCTGTTACATAGGATGGGAAATCAGACTGTCTGATCAACTTGCTGCTTCTGTTCTGAAAACACAGCCTTTCAAGAAATGGGTAAATGAATTTCTTCTTATAGAAGAAAAGAAAAAAAATCTTATTTAAGGAATATTTCTGGCTGAATATATTTAGAAATATTTGCAAAATTTTAATAAAAGCAGCTTTTACACAAACCAAAATGTCAGTGGACTTTTGGTGCAAATAATTTATGTTGTTAAAATGGTCTAATTTGGAAAACCTTGTATTTCTGCAGGGCAAAAAGGGTTTTAGGATTGAGTTACTTTCAAGGCTCAGAAGTCTCTTTTTTTTTTTTTTTTTTTTTAACAAAGTTCATTGAGGAGAAGTACCAGGGGGGTGTCACAGTGCCGATAAGATAGTTGGGTGGTGACACATATCTGATGCTCCCACCCTACTCTTAGAGTACCCTGTAGCCATCCTATATACCCCTGGCCTTTGCTTTTACTTTATTAATTTCATCTGGAAGTTATTTCAGACCAGGTCTGCCTTCCTGTGCATAATCTGGATGGGTTGTAATCTCAGCTGCACCTTGTAGGCACTAATACTTCAGCAGTTCTGAGGTTTTCGAGGGCAGACAGAGGGCTATTAGATAGTCTAATCTGACAATATATTCACACTGGCCATAGGATTTTGGAATGCCTTCAGGAAATAAACTCTTGGATGAAGAGCAGCTGGCTCAAGTTGAATGCAGGCAAGACCAAAGCAACTCTAGTCAGAAACGGGGAATGCTTTGAAGAGTGGGCCAAGGCACTGTCTCCACCTTCTATTCATTGAAGACATATGGACTCTATTTATCAACGTTGTGCAAAGCCTGTGGGTCCTTCCTGTGGCTTTGATGGCCAGGTAGCATTGTCTTCTAGAGGTTTCACAGCTGGCTGGGAAACATCCCTTCTTTCCTCACAGGCAATGATAACCTGAGGGCAGGAGTACACAGCCCTGGGTTATTGGAACTTATTTGACCTGGATGTGTTTTATCTGACAAATCATGCTTACACTGAGGATCAGGTTAATGTGACCACCTAGTGGTGTGTTTAATGTCTGTAGATGTTGCTGCTTCTTTCACTGGTGCATGCTAACCTAGATATTCAAGCCCTCTCCTGATGCTTGGTGAGCTTCTGATGTCACTTTCAGTACTAAGAGTGGTTAGTGAGTCAAAACCAGCTAATCAAATCCAAATTTTGATGTGTAAACCACCATGAGAACTGTACTCCTACTAACTGAGGCAGAACAGAAGAAAGTATGTGAGAACCAGATGCAAGACTTTCTGAATTGGAGAATGTGGAATTGTCTTGCAGAGAAGATCAGACAAACCCTCAGTATGACTGATCATCAGGAAGGAGGCTGTCTTTTTTTCCATCTGTCATATTTCATAGTTCAAACAGCTCTTAATTCCTTAACTTTGTTTGATATTTTTCTGCCCTAAGTTTTTTTGCAATTTTGCATAAAATTCTAAAACAAAAATTAGATTGAATTGGAAATCATGAACAATAATATTGGAAGGTTCTACTACTTTAAAACTTCCAATTCTCAAATAATAAAAAAATATTAACAATAAGCAATTATCAAACTTCTTGATATTAAAAATTTTTGTATATTTTGATTTTTTATGTAGCAAGGGGGGAAATGTAACTTGTGAAATAGAATGGCAACCCTAAATGCCTTTGTAAGGCATGCTGAATACAACAAAGAAGGTATAAGGCTTGTGATTGTCTTCCTCTAAATGATGGAATAACTTAGGTTGGAAAAGACCTCTGAGATCATCAACTCCAACTGCAAATCTGACACTGCCAAGTCCACCAGTAAGCCATGTCTTTGAGTACTACATCTGCATGTCTTTTAAATCCCTCCAAGAATGGTGACTCAATTCATTCTCTGGGCAGCCTGTTCCACTGCTTGATAACCCTTTCAGTGAAGAAATGTTTCCAAATATTGATTCTAAACTTTCCTTGGTACAACTTGAAGCCTTTTCCTCTTGTCCTAACACTTGTTACTTGGAAGAATGACTCCCGCCTTGCTCCTTTCAGGTAGTTGTAGAAAGTGAAAAGAGCTCCCCTGGAGTGTCTTTTGTCCAGGCTAAAAAATCTCTGTTACCTCAGATACTTCTTGGAGTGCGGGGCCTAAAATAGGACACAATATTTGAGGTGTGACTCACCAGTGCTGTGTACAAAGGTTCAATCTCTTCCACGGCTGGCCACACTGTTGCTGATACAGGCCAGGATGCCATTGGCCCTCTTGGCCATCTGGGCATACACTTGTTCATGCTCATCTGCTTTCAACCAACATTGCCAGGTCATTTTCCACTGAGAAGCTTTCCAGCCACTCTGCCTGCAGCCTGTAACTTGACATGGGCTTGTTGTGGCCCAGGTGCAGAACTGGGCCTTTCACCTTGTTGAACCTTACACATTTGGCTTCTGCCTGTTGATCCAGGCCTGTCAGATCCCTCTGTGAAGCCTTTCTACCTTCTAGCAGACCAACATTCCCACTCAGATTGGTGTTATCTTGCAAACTGACTGAGGGTTACCCTGTATCTACTCACTGATATCACTGATAAAGATATTAAACAAGACTGGTTCCAATACTGAGCCCTGAGGACCCCACAAATGACCAGCCACCAGTTGGATATAACTACATTCGCCATGACTGTCTGGTGAATAGAGTGATGGGTGGCCAGTGGTGAAAAGGGACCATCCAGCCAGTGTTTTACCCTGAGAAGAGTACACAGTCCAAGCCATGAACAATTTCTCCAAGAGAATGTCATAGGAAAGTGTGTCAAAGACTTAACTAAAATCCAGGTAGCCAGTACCCACAGGTTTCCCTCATCTACTAGGTGGGTCACCTTGCCATAGGAGACCAGGATGATCAAACAGGACCTGCCTTTCATAAATCTGGGCTACCTGGGCCTGATCTTCTTGTGTCCTGCAAGTGTTGTATGATGGCACTCAAGATGATCTGTTCCATAACCTTCCCTGGCACTCAGGTAAGGCTGACAGGCCAACTGTTCCCTGAATGCTCCTTCTGGACCTTCTTGTAGATGGGTAGTACATCTGCTAACTTCAGTCATCTGGAACCTCCCCAGTTAGTCAGAACTGCTGATAAATGGTGGAACAAATTTGCATTTCTGCCAATTTGCTTGGTACCCTTGGGTGGATTCCAACCAGACCCGTAGACTTGTGTGTGTCTAACTGGTACAGCAAGTCACTGACTGTTTCATCCTGGGTTATGTGGGCTTCACCCTGCTCTACATCTCTCTTTTCCAGCTCAGGGGTCTGGGAACACCTGGTCTTGCTGAGGCAAAGAAGGCATTAAGTACCTCAGCCTCTACCTCATTCTTTGTCACTAGGTACCCTTCTGCATCCAGTAAAGGATGGAGATCCTCTCTAGTATTCCTTGTGTTGTTGATGTAATTGTAGAAACATTTTTGTTTTCTTTCGTGGCAGAACAGATTAAGTTCTAGTTGGGCTCTAGCCCTTGTAATTTTCTCCCTGCCTAATGTCAAAGCATCCTTGTAGTCCATCTGAGTTACCTGCCCCTTCTTCCAAATGTCATAAACTGAATAAAAGCAAATCTGTTTTCCTTCAGTTTTAGTAATATGCAATGGATTTAAATGAATTACATTGTATTATATTAAAAGAGAAAATGTGATACAGCATAATCAAGATTGGCCAGATTGGATTAGATTTATGAATTTTTCTCATACCCACATTTTTTTCCTATGGGCTGTAATTGTCCCTTACCTATTCTGTTTGTTGCTAAGACAGATCTTAAAAGTTCTGCTATGAGAAATGTGGAGTAAATTCAATACAAAAAGAAATAATTTAGAATTCTTCTGGTATCTCCAGCATGTCAGGTAAAATGCTGAAACTGTTAATATTAAAATATGCCTCTTGATTTCCAAAATTTATTGGAGACATGACATCTGCAAAGTATTTTAGATTTTACAAGTGTATTGGTTGTCCTCAAGCTAAATTGCTCCAAACCAAGTTAAATACAGAGACAAGCCCTCCTCTTTTCCTATATCCTGCATAAATAACAAGACATAGTGGTCTTGCTCTATACTTCTAAAAATTCCTTTAATTAATGAGACAAGATGTGAAAATGTTGGAGTTGAGAGCATGGCTGGATTAGACGTGAACAATACTAATTATTTGCTTCAACAACATCCCACATGGGGAAAAGATATAGTGACATACAGAAATTAGGAGTACTTTGAACGCTGAATCAGTGAAACTCCTAAATTACTTCCTCACAGAGAAAGAATAAGTAAATTTTTTTCTGTCTTCATACCAATCACTATTATTATTATTAGTCTCGTTATGAAGAATACCTGGATCAATTTTTTAACTATAACATCAGTGGAAAGGCATAACATCAGTGTATAAAACTCAGCTTTTCTGTTCTGCAACACTGGTTACTTTGGGCAATTTCCCCAAAGGTGCTGAGAGTATGGCAAAGAGCTATCATATTTCTTTCAACTTGATGAAACTCTTGAGTTGTGAGAAGCCTCTTTCTCTGAAATTTGAAAAGAAATATATACATAAAAGAAGAAAATTAGGACCATGTATTGGAGCTCCAGTGATATTTTTTTTTTTTTTTTAAATTGGGTTTGAGAATGTGCAAAACCTCCTGTCTCCTGAGTGCAGGGTCAGCAGGGGGTGCCCTGCTTCTTTAGCAGATGGGTGAGGACTTCCTGCCCTAGAGAGAGACAGAAGGGTTTGGTACATATGGTGAGGCACCACCCTCACTGACTTGTACTTGTGGGAGAGAATTAATCACCATAGGCCACATCCTTTTCTCCTTACTGAGGTTTGGTTCAGCCATCCTCTATCTAAGCAAGAACCAAGGAATAAAGTGAGTCAGGGCTGGTTGGTCTTTTCCTTGTATCTGAGTAACACCAAGTATGATCACTCCATTAGAGAGGAGGTGGTGTTTTGGAAGAGATATTGGTGAAATGAAGTTATGGATAGGACCATATTCCTAGTTTTTCTTCTTTCATCAAGGACAGGTGCCCCAGCAACAAGAAAGGAGTTTTGTGTTACACAAGGAGGATAATCATTGTGACTGCATTCTCATAACACAGAGCTCCATGTGAAAGGTGTATGCAGCAGCACTGGGGACATATTCCACTTCAACAGAGGAAACCTTTTCTCCCCATTGTTAGGTAGGACACAGAGACAGAAATAACCAGCAGGTTCCTGCTCCTTATTCAGGCTATCCAGTCTTCATCAATATTGAACCTCAGCACAGAAAATAGCCATTCAAGAACCAGAAAATAGCATAGAACACAGCAACATGTTATTAGGAAATTATTTATTTTGATTTGTAAATGACTGGAGAAGGGAGCTAGGGCTTTATTTTGTTTTTCTGTGGTGACTTACAATCCATGGGAAAGTCCTTCATTTAAGACTCAATTTCCAAAGAGGAGCTCTAACTATCATGAAATTCTTGTTAGAGGATGTTCCTGAGAGTTGTTTAGTGATGGTCCATCCATTGGTTCCTTCCCCTGGCTCCCGCATTCTCTGGAGATAATGAGAGGGATGTGGTATAGAACTGGTTCGACGTATGTCAGCTGTAACCTGCAGTGTAGCAGATAGTGCAGCCATTTAGGTGTTGGAGCAAAATGGGTACATAAAAGGTTTTCAGGTTAATTTGCATTTCTGAAGTGGTGCAGCGGCATTAAAAGCAAGAAAAGGCTGTAGTGCACTTTTCCAGCCTCACAGTTAGATTCAGTGTGGTACTCTTACTTTCAGACCTAGGCATCTGAGGGTGCACCTGCAAGCTGCAGATTCTGGCATGGTTTTGGCGTGAGGTAATTGGGCAGGAAGATTGGATGTGTGAGCAAGTAACAAAGAAAGGAGCTGACAATTGCCATGTAGATTTCAAAAGCCTTCAGAGTATGGAGCTTGGCTCATGATGACTTAGATGTTATACCAAGGGATTAGGAAGTTTTTATTCTTCCTGAAATAAGTGGACATTTGACAAAATAGGACGTCACCTAGCTGTCTTAAAGAAGCACTTGCAGACAACTTTTGCCATAATGAAAAATCCATATATAGAACATAAAGGTACTTCATCAATTTTGTTGTTATCATTGTTATGGATTGCTACATTGTGAGTCTTAAATAGTCCTTGATCTATTCTAAAGTCTAAAAGGGGGAAGGGAAAACCTATAAAACATACTGGCCTTTTAAACAATAAGAAAAAATTAGTTCCTATGGTGCAGCTAAGGTCAGGAAGTAATTGATCATAGCAGGAGTCTGGATCCGTGCCCTACCATGTCTGAAACAAGTATGGTTAGAGAGAGGGAGAGGATGTTACCCCTGGACTGGAGTAATTGACACCTGAGCCATATAGGAGGATTTTTGTTCTAGTCCGGGGAAGAATACTAGGAGATTCACAGGAGAGGAACTGAGTGAATTCCTATGCCAAATAGAGTATCAAAAATTCACACTGAAAATGGAGGGACAGTTTTGCTGAACTATGAACTGCTGTTCCCTCAATAATACCATTTGACATGATCCTTCATTAATACATGAAACAGCATAAGAGGAGGAAAGACCTCAGAAACTTAACAAATTTCCATTTTGAAGAAATGGAGCAGCCTATGACCTGGCAGGGTGCCCCAGTATGACACAGGGCTTTGTGGAAATCAAGTTGCAACAGTGAACAACTTGAAACAGTGTGCTGAGCTGTCAGATAAGTCACAATTGGTGAATGTTAACTCTATTTGTTATGTTTGGAAGTCAAATACCATACCTACGTACCAGACAGGGCAGGGTTAGACTGCGGGGGTGAAGAAGGGAGAAAGGCAGACCAAAGGAAGGAAGCTATCCTCTGTAAATAAATAGAAATGTCAGTCTTCTCCATTTAGGCTGCATTGCTCATGACCTTTTTGTACCAGCAGCCAGCAGGGCAAGTCATAAAGGACCATTTCTGTCCTCCCAGAATTAGGACAGAGGCTGCGAGTTGTGTTAAATGAGATTTACATTTTAATATATTTATTGACAAAACTTACAGTTGCAGTTAACCCTATCCATGAAAAATCCACGAAAAACTTTTGGTCTTATCCTGTTACTTATTCTTTGCAGATACTATGTAAAAGAATATACATAGCATCTCTGTAAACTGTGAGCCTGATATTTGTGGGTCTGAGAGATTTTAGCCTGCTAGCAGCTGCTAATTTTTCCCAAGGGAAACTTCAGTAAAGAAAACTTCAGTAAAGAAAACTTCAGTCTTCCTTCAGTAGTGTAGTGGTTATGATTTGGTGGTCTCACCGCTGCAACCTGGGTTTGATTCCCAGTCAAAGAACCACACCACCTGAAGAAAGATTGTTTTGAGAAAGGACAGTTGTTTGCCAAGATTGTTTTGAGAAGAAGCTTTCTTGAAAAGTTTTCCCTTGGGAAAAATTAGCGGCTGCTAGCAGGCTAAAATCTCTCAGACCCAAAAATATCAGGCCCACAGTAAACTACAGCAATTGCCCATTACCAATGAATTGTAGTCAATGTTAACATTACAGTGGTGCATAGAGTTCTCAGTCAGAAAACTTTTTTTGTGATTAGTATGTATAATACCAAACTTGTGGAATTATAATATAGGGTTCCATCTATATTTACGTGCACTGGGAATACTGTGGTGATCACTGTGATATGAATAAAACAAGTATTTGCACATTTTACTCAGTACACCTTGTCAGAGTAATTTTGTCTACATTTCCAATGGAAAGTAGTAATTGTTACTGAGAATGATGCCCCCCTAATCTCTAAGTGTATAAAAGACAAGAGGTTCTAAAATTTTGAAGAGATGAGTAAAAATAATTAAAAACATATTTGCAGTTAAAAATTAATATTTCTAGGAAAACCTTTGTGTTTTCCTACTTTCACTTTTTTGACTGTGCTAGTGAAAATAGAGGAAAAAGAACAAGTCACCTCCTCTGTTTATTTTATTATTGGAGGTTTTACCTAACAAGGCTTGAATTGCAAATAGGGACATAATTAAGGCAAACAGGAGTACTTTATAGATGCACAGTTATAGAAGTGAGGCAGAAAAAAAGCTTATTTCTAGGCATTGGCTGGTGTAGCCTGTTACAAGCAGTAGAGTACTCTGTGCTCTCTGATGGTGCTCCAAAAGGTCCTAGTACACCATGTCAGGAACAACTGGGCCAACAGTGTTACAGCTCCTTTCTTGTTTCTCTGGCAAGTAAAAGGATTTGCTAGGACTTGGATCTGATTCTAAGCCATACTCTTGCAGCTAACTGTCTAAGTAGTGTTTGAACAAGTTGAAGACATCTGGCTTTGGTGTTCAGTGAGATACAGAGCAGTGTCCCTTGCAAGTCTGCTTGACAGATGACCCATCACACTTATGTCAGGGGATCTTCCTCCATTTTCTGCAAGTGAGGTATCCTCAAATGTTCTCCCCCTACTCGGTAATGTATTTCATGCTGTTCAGCAAGATAGGGTGCTTTGCTAGGGAGCAAAGACCCTATGGCCCTCCCCACCATAAGTAATTGCCTGTTCCCATGAGCAAGCTATGGAAATGTTTTCACTTCAGGGCTTCTATTTAATTGTGTGCAGGAAAGTTAGCCAATGCATTTGAACATGTAATATTGTGCGTTTATCTTGCCTTGCTCATTCACATTGAGTTGATATTGGCTGGTACAACCTATGGAGAAGCTCACAGTTTTTGGGCCCTTAAACAGAATCAAGTGCTTCACTTCCAACAGCAGCATCCTCTTGCTTGGTCCCATTGGGGTCTTTGTTCTTGTGCAGTTAAGTGAAACTGGTGGGCTACTGCCAAGGACTTGAGCTGTCAGGACAAGCAAGCAAGTTCCTGATTTGGACAGACCAGCCAACTTTTTTCTCTTCCCAAGGTCAGTCAGAAGTTTCTCTTGCATATCTCTCCTTTATACAGCCAACCAGATGAAGATTACAGTAACAAGAGCTCCTTATCTCTTTCCCTGGTCATCCCAAGGGGTAAACTAATAGTTGATGCATAAATTACAGTGGTGTTGATAAGATCCTGTGAAGTGCTTGCTCTATTAGTTAACAGGGCAGTTCACATCTTTCAGTGTTGCTATTTCAGCCCATCTGCAGATTTAGTCAGGCCTGTTATGTTGGTTAATCTGACCAAGTTTTCAAAGTTTTCTTTTTAATCATTGTAGGCTTGAAGCCCAGGTGCATTAGTGTGTTTTTGTTTGATCACTAAATTATTGATCTTGTTTTAGTAGAAATTGAATATCTAATGTCTTCAAGTGTGACAACTGAAAGCACAGATTTGTCATTCTTTTATCTCACCCTTATTATACCCATAATTTCATAAAGAAATTGCCTGCAGGCCATGATTTTATTTCAGAGTAGTTAACTATACACAGTAGAGATTCACAATCAAAGCTTGACTTTGAAGTAGCAGAGGGTGTTAAGATGGCATGGTGCTTCCTAGATGTATCAAATGTGCTCTGTTTACCACCATTCTGCCTGCCACGCTTACGCCAGTCTATGCCCGTTAATGAATGAACTGCTTGGACATGGTCTATAGCCTCTTGAGCAATTATCTTAGCCCTTGCTACTGCAGTCACAATTTGGCTAGAAATAACTATAGCTGTCTCTAATGTTAGTTCTGGTTCAAGCAGTAATTGCTCACATAGCTGTGGTATGGCTATTCTGTCCACAGGCTCCACAGAAATATCACTATGCTAATAAATTCTGGGAGTAACATCATTAGTATTAGATTTGTTCATTTTATGAAAATGATGGAATATGTTAAGGAGTAGGAGTTCATATTCAGTTGTAATAACTAGCTAAAAGCAGCAGAAAAAGTCAAAAGAATAAGTAGTCAAAAAAAGACTACAGTAGGCATTAGTAGAGAGACTGACTTCTCAATATTTGGGCATCTGTCCTCTTAGTAGCAAGACTGTATTTCTGGGATTTTTTTTTTTTAATGCTTTGTAGATAAATCATTATTTTTAAAGATATGTCTGTG
Organism: Hylia prasina; assembly: GCA_013397195.1. Lineage (NCBI taxonomy): Eukaryota > Metazoa > Chordata > Aves > Passeriformes > Sylviidae > Hylia > Hylia prasina. The sequence continues at coordinate 22,936 of VYXD01013657.1, read as the reverse complement.
TTTAGAGTCCTAAACAGGTTCAGAATCCTGCAGTGATAGGGACAGGAGAAACACACATAACACTTTGTATCAAATGCAACCAAAAAAAAGGCCTGGTTAAATAGGTTATTGGGAAAAAAAATAAACTAGAAGTAACAAAAGCTATATGAGGTTAAGCACAGACAAGCTACATGCCAAATTTATAGGAATCAGATGGGGTACCTTCTGTATTTCGATTATTCTCATCTTCCTCAGGGGAAGAACGCTGAAACAAGTGTTATGGGAGAGAGACAGCATGTATGTTTGATGGCAAAGTCTAGGACTACAATACTGGATGCATTTTTCTAGGACCTTCTGGCTAACAGTTAAGGTTTTATCTCAGAAATACAAATAAGCAAGTTGTGGTGCCAGTTAAGGAATAGTTGAACACTTCACCTAACATGATGGGAGGAAACTGGGGACTTTCTGGGAGGGCTGACTAGAAACAGAGTGCCATGTAACAGAGACCTTGGAAAAAGTGTATTAGTGAGTCTTAAACAGTTAATATACATTCAAAAAGGTGTCCAGAAATCTGGGTGGTTATCTGAGCTAAACTGAACCCATCATTATTAAGTTCATTCCCAGGATTAATGGCCATACAGTACAGTATGTGCGTGTTTAGTGAAGCCACAAATAAATTATGAAGGTTAATAAGTGTTTCTCTGAATAAGGAGAATTATTCCTCAGGGAACCATAAAATTTGCTATTAAGACCTTAACAAAATAGGCGGCCTCTACCATTTTGAGATTGTGGCTTGTTTTGTCAAATAAGGCAGTAATTGTTTTTGTTTTAATAGTGTGACTGGCCAGGTATTCCTGCTTGAGCTCTTTCACTTTCTCAGAGTGAGAAGGTCAGATCCAACCCTTTAAAATTTGATTTGGAAAATGGAACCAAGGGGGGGAAAAGTCAAACAGAATAGTGCTATGTGTGTAGTTACAAGTCTATGGGAGCACTCACTAACCAGGCGCTGCATGCCCAAGTCAGCATGTCAGTCAGCCAGTCAGCAACAGTCTTCTCCAGGGTGCCAGACTTCTTTGCCCTTCGAATATAGATGAATGCATAAGTGAAGCAATGCTGTGGATTTTCCAGTCAAATGGATGGGGATGACCTTTGCACCCCAACTACTAACTGAGGTGACACTAAAGGAGCTCTTGTCTGAACTGTCTAAGGTGATGCTGCAATATAACTGCCTTCAAGCATCATGTGCACATGAATTGACAAATGGTGTCACTGGGAGGACTGTGTTGTATTTGATTAGCACAGTGATACAGGGAGGAAGATTGATCAGAGAGAAACAGCTGTAAGGAGAACAAAAATTAGATACTGAGAGTGATGAGAAAATAAGAATAACAAGAAATTAGCAAAAAATGTATTGGTCATTCCTTTGGTGCTTCTGGGAGACCTTTGGGATCATCATCAGGATATATAGGCAGCAGTAATAAACTGGACATGACAGCTGAGTTCTAGGCCCTCACAGTAAGCTTCAGAGTTTCACTTGAAACTTGTTTCCAACTTGAAATGTTTTTCAGAAGAACATATAGGCTCTTTTACAGCAGTGACCACTGATTTTCAGAGACCCACAAACCAACATTTCTGTAAAAGCTACTCTCTCTTAGTCTGGGCTACAGCTGCACAGTTAAGAGGAGTTCTCAGAGCTTCTCTTGTCCAATTTCACATGGCATGAAGCTTTTATGATTGTAGTTTCTTAGAACACAACAGAAAACAAGCCCAATCCACTAGTCTTTGGTTAGCATAATGAATTTCAGACAAGCTGGTCCAAAAATGGATCCTGTGGTCATCATGTAAAAGTCAATACTTTCCAGGGGTGATGACATTTTGTTATCATAATATTTCCTTAGGGTTAAAAGAGGAAATAAATGCTCCATCTCAGATACCACTGTGTGATAGCTGTTGGCATGTATTCACCAGTATAAGTAGTTCCTGATGTTAGATGATTTGGTCCTGAAGCTAGGTGAAAGAAGCTCAGTTTTGCTGCAGATTTCTGGTTCAAAAGCTAGCAACAAACCTCAAGGCATGAAAATGAAGGCAGAATGACGTCATTCCAATTCAGATACTACATGAACATTCTGTGGGCAGAATTTGAAATTTCCTTCTTGATCTGAGTCCAAATGCTGAAGCACGAATAGTCTAATCAAACCAAAGAAACTTGCATAAATGCCTTGAAAGAGAACCTGCCAATTCCTGTAGAGGTGTTCTAACAAGAAGTTATTTCTCCTGTGTTAATATCGTTAGAGGAAAGTATTGGAACAAGAAAATAAACAAAAAGACACATTGACTTGAGGTTGAGTGCAAGAATGAGGATAGCTGAAGCTCAGTGGGAGTTTTGCCATGGATTTTACTGATCCCAGGACTTCATGCATTTGGTTTGTCTGTAAATGTTTGCAGAGAACTGAGATGCTGAATATTGAAACCAATATCCAGGTGACAGTTTGTGTCAAGAAGATGTGTGTTTGCAAATGAGTGCACACACACATGCTTCTTATCAAGATATCCTTTCCTTGTTTCAAATTTAACTTAAAAACTATTTTTTTAACATGTGGCACTGGGGCAGATCAATGCAAGCTGCTCTGAGCTATTTTCAGTCTGACTGGAAACTACCTTGCATTTTGCTCTTGGTTTACTCACAAATATTAGGGTCTGATCATGTCAAATTCACAGGTGTTACTTTGTCATGCTTTCACATTGAGATCACGTTCTTCATTTTCCTTCAGTAGGAAACTGTAACAAATTATTTTAGCTAGTGATGAAAGATTTAATGTACATATTTACTTCATTTCACAAAGAGAAATAGGATTTTATTTTTAGGGAATGTCAACTGCATCAAGTTTGACTTGCCTTAGGAAGAAGTAACAAGCAGGGCATATACTACAGAATCAGATATTGCAATGGATAATAAGAGAAGTTTTTGAAGAAGATAAAAATCAATTGCCCACCCCGTCAAATTTTTTGAGGAAAAAAAATCAAGAGGACACTTGGGGAAAGGACAAGTGGGGAAAAAACACTTCTGAAAGGGATGGTTGTTAGTGGTAGAAGTTCAGAGAGGTTAACTAAAAACTGGTTCTTGAAGAGAGGATCTGTGGCATTTCTTAGTAGAAGCAAGCCAGAAAAAATATTGGAATATAAAAAAGTCCCAGGGAGGAAGAGTGAGACTCAATGTTTTGAATTGATGAGTAAAACATGCTTCTTTGTACTTGCTAAGGTTGTAGCACTGGGGAGAAGTGCTATAGGTTGCTATAGGTTGACTATAGGTTGCTTTTGCACAGTAAGCTGGTGAGATGTAGAGGTGCTGTCTTTGCAAGGGGAAGTGTGTGGGTATGCATCCCAAAGTCAGAGAAGTGTGGAGGACTCCATGAATTTATACAGATATTTGTAAGCATAGTGGGAGGTCCAGGTGATCCTTAGTGACTTGGAAAATTTGGTAAACTTTTGCAAACATCTTGCAAGGGCCTTTCTTGGCTAACGTCAGCTACTTAGCCCACCATCCAGCTTCTTAATTTCCTTCTTCTATCCAAAAGCAATTGCATATCTGGCTTGAAGATCCTTCTACTGTGAGAGTTTCAGTGACTGCCAGTATATTTCTTCTTTCTAACTCATAATTTGGTTTGTCTTCAGGAAAGACCATCACTTTGGTTTAGAAAGAAGAATGTGGTATGGAACTTGTAAACAAACAATATATATGGGAGTAAGAGATAATTACTGTGACAGAGTAAACTACAATCTAATCAGGATGGAAAATCCACTTCTGGCCACTGTTGCAACAAATGATGACATTAAGAACAAATAACTCCATAGTGGAAACTGCTCTGAATTTATTTTAGATGGTAAGCACTTGCTTAAATGCAACAATGAGCAAACAAAGTAATTTTTTGAGACTTGACTCTCTCTGTTAATGGTATGCCATAGTGTAGCAGGTGTCTATTCATATGATGGTTTATTTAATCTCTGTTTCTGAGTTCCTCTGAGTATGCCAAGAACAAATATTTAGTATTGGAAATCAAATCTCAAGAGATAATTTGGAAAAGATAATTAGTTTGTAGGCCTTGGTGAGTTTTAAAGAGTGGTTTGTGAAAATGTTTTTAGGGCACAGGTGGTTGAGAACTGAATGGTTGTCCTGCTTATACCTACACACTACAGACTTGATTTCAATAAAGTAGAAGAGCTCCAGCTTTTAATGTGAAGTTATATATTTTATAAATTTAAAATTTTTGCTTCTGTTGTCTAAATATGCTTCTATTGTCTTCAGACTCAATGGCTTTTAAAGATACAAGTCAGTTTAAGACATTCAAAAGAAGAATGTCTAAAATAGATTCAAAGGGATCTGTTCCTAGCATCATCCAGTGTGCTTCTCTGAGAATATGTATTTGTTCTGGACCTGTTTATCCTTCTCTTTGATACAGCCTTGTAGAGTCCAGATCACAACTGAATGAAATGAGGATAAAATGAAAGTGGTAAAAAATAAAGGAGATAATAAATGTGGACTGATAATGAAGCATTTACTAAGGTTTCTTTTGTCTCGTTTCAGAGAAAGTTTTATTAATGATTTATAATTCTGTCAGTTCCTCCATGATACCTCAGTGCCAGTTATTAGTGGGATTGAGTCAATATATGAAATCATGTAGGTAACCCAAAATGATACAACTTCTGCTCTATAAACAGAAATTTATGAATACATTTAGACTACAATTTTTTCTCTGAGGGACAATTTGCTTAATTAAGTGACATAAGGCATTATATTCTATAAAGACATCAGTAAAAATTTGTATGTATCTTTTCAACCACTTAAAGTTCTGATTTTTTTGATGCTGGGTGCAGAATGTCATGCTAATTTTCTTTTGATTTTACTTTACATAAGCATAAATTATCATTTGATAGGTAAAAGTGAAAAAATGAGTTTTGGTTGCATTTCTTACATATTTCGGTTTTATCTTTCTTAGGATGTTTCTTTTCAAGGATGTATTATTATAATAATGGTCTGTAAATAGGCACTGTTTAGGGAGGATAAAATAGTTCCAATAATACATAATACAGTGAAAATACATTAAATCCAATTTAGCTTTACATGGAGAAGCATCAGTCAAATGAAAATTGCACTCTTATAAATGTAGGAGAAAAACCCCTTTGTCTTCACTTTTCTAAAGGAAGAACCACATCTTGTGAGGTGCTCAGCATCTGCTGTCGTAATCAATACAGCTAAGAGACGGCTTTTCTCGATAGGTTTGTACTCCTAGCCAGCAACTGTCTAGCTATAAGAAAGCATCATTGCTTGGCATGAGGAGAAAAAAAGAATTATATCTTTTATGGGGGATCTAAATAATCTTGTCATCATACAGCTCAAAGATGGCCAACTATGTTTTCCCTCAAATTTGTTTAAACAAACAAATGTAATTCTTAGGTTTGTACCATGGAAGCCAAGTTTCTGTCCAGCATGAATTTAGGACATAAAGATTTGTTTGTGATGGAAACAATGCCAGAGACTTCTGCATAGCAGCGTAATGGAGCGCCACTAGAATATAGCTTATAAAACCAGATTGAGGAAAACAGAGCTGCTCTGTCTAATTTGGCCTGCAGTTTGTGATTACAATAGCATAATTGTGCAGCTTGGGAGCCTTTCCCTCTCTGCTGAAATGATGCAGTATTCAAACACGTGTGAGAATGTTTCTTCGACAAAAGGCCAGAGCTGAAGCCTCTGCATATCCCTCAAGCCTTCCTCCAGGATGGGTCCTCCTCATGCCACCTGACTTCCTGTGGTGACTCTGTGCTGTTACCTGCGTGTGTCTCTCAGGACATCCCAGTCTCCTGGTACAACCACACCATCTTGTTAGGGCATCTCATTTTCCTAACAATTTGTGGAGTACATTTCCCCTAAATGGGAGTGTTTGCTCTTCTCCTACTTTAGATAGTTGTACTCGGTCAGTGAAGATTATTTTGTCAGCCTGCATGGATACTTGAGATGTGTATGAAGGGGTGCTTACTGAGTAGAAAGCACTCACAATTTGAATTCTTCTGGAGCCTAGTCCAGTTTCATGGAAAAGATTTATAATATATGAAAAGAACTTAGTTCCACTTCCTGGATAAGGTGTGAATATGCAAAAATGTTGTTCCCACAGAAAGACTATGAAAGAAAATAAGGAAAAAACCAACTTTACAGTATTGCAATATTTATTCCTTCAGGTTCACAGAGTCATGGCATCATAGAATATCATGATTTGGAAGAGACCCATTTGGGTCATCAAGCCCAGCTCCTGACAACCCTAATGCTTCTTGCACTCTGTCAGGCTTGGTGCTGTGACCACTTCCCTGGAGACCCTGTTCCAGGGCCCAGGCACCCTCTGGGGAAAGAACTTTTTCCTAATATCCAACTTAAATCTCCCCTAAGACAGCTCCATGTTGCTCCCTGGGTCACCACATAGAAGAGAACGGGGCCTGCCCTTCCACTTCCCTCATGTTCACTGCTTCTGATGTTTTCATCTGTTTCTTTGATAAGTAGTTCTGCCCTTTGTACATCACTGACAAATAAATAAATAAATATGCACTGCATTTTGGTGAAAAAAGGAGAATTTCAGTGAGCATTTCCTGTAAGAGAGAGGAGTATGATGATTTTCCATCAATATATCGTTTGGAAGACAAATTTATAATATTTTTCCTGTGAAATCAGAATTATCTTCAAAAAATACTTAATTTTAGATATTGAACCTTTAACAAAACTAAAATATTAATTGAGGCTCAGAATACTCCTCTGCTTCATCCCAGATCAAAGTTTCCTTTCATTTTTTGTTTGGGGAAAATATGAGGAAACTGTCAATTTATTCTTTTATTGATGATACAAGAGATGATGGGAACTAAATGTATTAAAAGGTATTTGTACATACACTTATATAGAACACATGTTACTTATCACTTTTAAAAGCCAGCATATACACCTAAATACAGAAATGGTAACTTTGGGTTTTCTTTGTGTTGGTTTCAAAATAACAGCTCCTGAGAAAAAACAATGGAATCTTTCTCAGGTACTTATGTGAGAGACTTCTCTGAACACTCTTGCAATCTCAAGTTACTATTTGTGCTAAATATCTTTTTTTAAATAGGAGCTCCAGTCTGAAGGCTTTTTTTCTTGTGAAAATCAGACATTTCATCTACTTTTAGAATATTTTGAGAGAGATCAGTTCAGTATCTTTTGATCCTGATAGCATTCAGGTCATGGCAGCCAGAGCAAAGGTTTTAGCTTGACACTGAAGTCCAGATCTTGCTCTATGTTCAGATTCTTTTTTTAATTAGAATGATTAATGAAATGTTAAGGCACTTGCAATTACAGCCTCTGGTCAAGAAGAAAGTTGGAAATACAGAAATCGTGGGTGTTTTTTTTCTAATGGCAACTGGGGAGAGTAGAATTGGTGGTGGTAGAATCTCATGGCTCATCCCTTGTCAAATTGAAAGTCAGAATAAAGCTCAAATAGATAAAGAGATTTCAGTTGCCTCATTGCCAGACTCTGTAGTGGGATATAAGGTCTAAGCCTCGACTCCAGGAGTCATCCATCAGTCACAAAAAGAAGAGAAATTTTAATTCTGTGGCATGTGGTTAATTTGCCTTTAATTGTAGAGAGATCTGAAAAGAGACCTGAGAGTTTATTTTCTTAGTCATTTCTATTGAGTAAATTTAGCATACCCCTCCACAGGAGTTTCTTCTGACTCGTGACTGAGTAAGACTTACTGAATATCCTGCTGACAGAGCTTCTAAAGATGCTTTAGAGTTTACATTTTAGATTCTGTACTTGGTAAATCTTTTTGGGCTGCATGAATCACCTTGGCCCTCCCATTCCAGGGGATAACATTGTCTCCTGAGGAAAGACAGACTAAATTTTCCTCTGTGTGCGTCTGTGCAATTGTTTTTTAATGCGTTCCCATACCTAATGTCACTACTGGGGGCTACTGTCAGCAATGGCAGCTCCTGGCTTGGGCACGGCTTGCGCACTGGTGTGATCTGTATCACAGTTTGGAAGCTCAGGAATTATTGTATATTTCTTAGAGACAGATATAAGCCATGTTCAAACAGAAAAGGATGAAGGATTAGTTGCTCCAGCAGTGACAAGCTGTGTTAAATATTTGTGTATATTTACAGTCTAAAATTTCTTTAATTTCATTTTCAACTTTTAAACCATATCATCTCTCCCCTTCTGAACTGAAAATTACTAAAATGAAGCCTGCTCTTATGCAAACTGTGAAGACCCTTCTTTGAGTGATTTTAGGGCAAGAAAGGAAATAAGATCAGAAACCACAGACTAGTCTTGTCACCACATTTAGCCAGTGCCAAATGGAAATTGAACCACAGGTCTCAAATTATGCTTTTAAGTCCTAAAATGAGTTCTGCTCAGACGACTTTTATGCTGACTTTAGTGAAGCCAGGGCAGGCGTATGAGCCTTCCTGAGAAAAGATTTTTGATTTCACAACAGAACTTAAACCCCACAGATTTCAAGGGACGTCCAAATATGGTAAAACAAGCAGATAAATACTTCCCTTTTCATCATCCGAGAGCTGCCATTCATAATACTAACGTGAAGCTTTTAGTAAATTCTGGGAAGTTTCTTACTACTCAGAGGAAGGGAAAAATCCAGCATAAGAAGGGATGTAGTTGCCTTTTGTGACTGTTGTTGCTACCCTGGAGGTAAACAGGAAAAGGATCTGATATACTTAAAATAACCAAGTTGGTTTAAAGAGGGAATGTGTTATCCTTGCTTCCTGTGTGTGAGACGGTTAATCACTGTCAGTATCCAGCAGCATATGTTTTCTTACAGAAAAATCCCTCTGTCATTTCACAGTATGTACTTTGGTGGCTGTCTTGCTTCAATGACACAAGATGTAGTTTCCTTTCTTCATCATCCTGGGACGTAAAGGGGTTTTCCTACCCTCTAAGAAGAATTTTTTTTTTCAATTTCCCTTAGCAACAATAACTAGATAATGAAGCCAAACAAGGAGATACCCTGTGGCTCCTATGATGACACATCTCACTGCTGCTGACTCACCTGGTGATATAAGATTTTCTGCTGGTATTTCTATAAATGCCAAAAATAAACCTCTGCTAAGAAAATTACCTCATTTGTTATACGTGACTTGTGTGTTGAGCTCTTTTAAGAACTCCAATTACTTAGTGTTAGGAATGAATACCCCAGGATTAGAGATGCTCTGCACTGTGTTGAAAGATTACACTTTACCTGTGGCTTTTGTTTGTATTAAAGTTTTTTTGCTGTGAGCTAATGTGAGCCAAAGTGTTTAAATTCTGTTCTGGATCTGATTCCAGATTTCAGCAAGCTGGGGAATGCATATTTGCCATAGCAATTCAAGATCTGTCTTTGAAATTGGTAAAAGGAGAAAGCTTATATTCAGGTGTTATATTCAGCAACAGTCCAAACCCTTCATTTATTTTTTTCATTTTGTTTGTGCCTTAATGTACCATCCTAGAGCATCTATATACCTAAGGCTGATGTGAATCAGAGTAGAAACAAGCCTGAATAATGCTGTCTTTTAGAGGTCTAAGAAAACAGGTATTAGTGATTGTAAAACAACTGCTAGTATTTCTACTTCTATTTAATGGAAGACACAATGGAGATGTGAGCAGTTGGACTATGTGAAAATCAAGCCAGATACCTGGAGGGATAAGTGAAATCTGTTAGATACAAATCTGTTAGATTTAAATAAATGTAAGTGTAGGCGTTCTTGCCATAACTTTTCTTTGCCTTCACTTTGCTATTCTGTTTTACCAATGTCCAATATACACCACAGTGTTCCACATCAGCTATCCAGATGATCTAAGTTGCCTTCTCTTTCCCAGGTAACTTCAGTTTCGTTATTACTGCAAGATGTATCATTGGCAGCTAAGTGTGGGCCTTGCCAGTACAATTGCTGGATATGGGTACTCTCAGGCAGACTCCTCTACAGGTAAAACCAGAGAATATAACTCTGAGTTTCCAACAGCAGTGATCTTAAATATGAGTATGATTTAGAAAAAAAATTAGTTTCCTTGCCTGGGGTAAAGCTGCCCAAGTTTCTCTGGCACTGGTCCATGCCATCCACCTTTAGAAATCTTCAGATACTCTAGAGTACCTACTGACTCCTTTAACATTCTATACAGAAAAAAACCTACAGAAATATATAATATTTGCATAGATATTAGGATTTGGAAACAAAAGATGCATGAAAAGGAGTTCTTATTTTCTCCATTTCCTAAGGACTAATAGAATTACATTGCTCTAGAAAGATTTACTAGATCTGATGCTCAGCTCTGAGACAATTGCAGTTGGCATCAGCCATCTGGGGAGCAGGCAACACAGGCCAGGGTACAGGGATGGACCATTGCCAACCAGCAATATTTACTGTATCCTCGTAATCTGTGGATCCTTTTATATATATATGTGTGTGTGTGTCTTGCCTACATGCCTAGCTATGCCCTTAGTCAACATAGAAGTTCTTGCAGTTTAGACATTACATTCTCGTGACCAGATGGCACATGTGGTGCGACCTCATGACACCATTGTGCTGATCCTTCTCCATGTGTTTTCTCCAGCACATGGAGCCTGAGCTGTTTCTATTTGTCATTTGAGTGGGAAAGCATGCTGCCAAAAGAAAAATGTGTTCTAAACTGTAATTTTAAATTCCTAGAAAACATCTGGATAGTAAACACTAGTGACTCAATTCTCAACTACATTGGTGATCAAGAAGATCAAGAATTTTGAGGAAAAAATATCACTGTCACAGTGGAAATCCTGGTTTCTTGGCTTAGACTCCCAAAGGAGCAGACATGGGATAAGGGTAGCTTGATATGGCCTCCATCTATATCTTGTGATGATTACAGCTAAGTTGGCCAATGTGAATCTGCAGCTAAGTCTACAGCTAAGATATAAATCCATTAACAGAAATGTCAGTTTACTATAAGGAAGGCTTTTGTGAAATTTCCTACTGAATACAGGGAGGTGACAAAAACACAGTGAAACATTTTGAGATTCCCCATCTCTTTTTGCAGTTTCAGGAGGTTAGACCAAACACTAGAAACCAAAGCTTTTAACTGAGCCAAAGTAAATAAATCTTTTTGAGGTTCCTCACGTATCAATTACAAAGACAAAACCTTTCAGGGACAGATGTGCTGCTGCTGGTAAATAGAAAAGCAAAAACCAGCTTAAAAGCAGTTCTTCACGGGGGGCTGCATTTTTTCTAGCTATTAGAATAGATTGTTTGTCACAAAGTTTAAAAGCATAAGGGATACGATGTAGATTATAAAAGCTAGATGGAATTACAAGTGAATCATTAAAAAGATGATATTAGCCGAAGGTTACAGCCTCATCTCATAACTTTGTACTGACAACCCTTTTAAACAGAGCTAATAATTAAACTAATAACTAAGAAAGCAAAACATATTGTTCAGCCGTGACTTGGAATCAAACATTTGTTATCAGAATGTTTCAATCACCTCATTGATACTGGGCAAAACCACATCCACAATAACTTTTCCTACTCATTGACTGTTACTTGCATCTTGGTTAAACTGAAACATTATTTAAAATATTACAGAAATGTGGCACTTTGCTCAAATAAGGCATCTGTTCCTGGAAAATGTTGTTTGGAACATTAAAAAGAAGTTTTCTGGTTTTAAAGAAAGCACGTGGACATCGAGATGAGTCAGTTGGTTTGAGCAGTTACTATATGTGAAATTTTATTTAATTTTGTAAATATTAAAAGTACTTTGAAATAAATCAGTTTCTAGAAATATTCATTTAATTTATATCTTTGCCTTTGTTGTATCTGTGTCTTTCCATTTTACCAATCACTTGGCAAGGGAGAAAATAGCAAAATTTTACGACTGAAAAAGACTAGGAGATTACAAATGTAGTCATGTAGTTTGGGGATTCTGAATGGAGAGTACAGATGAAACATCAGCTGCAACTGAACTCCCCTTAGAGTGTTAGGATATGCCAGCTAAAAGTTTAGGTTTTCTGTAAACACTAGGATTATATCTATGGCCTTGATAATTTAACAATTCTTAAAATAAGTGGAACTCAGGAGATATTCAAAACCTTGTGAAATAGAATATTCTGAGCAGTCATATTCCCCAAAACTGTCTTGAACAAAATAGAGGAAATGAAAGCTGAAGGGATATTTAAATCCACGGATCTTTGAAGACTTTTGTCCCCAGGGAGGTAGGGACGTATTTGTCAATTTGCCTAAATATCTTCACTCCATATGTTTTCACATTTTTCTCCTAAGCTTTTAATGCATTTTACATTAAACAGTCATTGAATAAAAAGAAAATTGTCCTGGGATAATTTCCAAAAGCCGTTTTCCTCCTTTGAATGGTGTGTTCTGCCCATCAAACTACAGATCTGGTGTCCTACCTGCTGCTGCCCTGACTGGGAGAGCCCTGACTTCTGGCTCACAAGTTGCTTGTGGGAAATGTCCTTCCAGGGACAGAGCAGTATAACCCAAAGATTAGGGCATCCTAGAGCAAAAAAAAGGCAGAGGGTTTAGCTCTTTATGCTGAGAGAAAACAACATCTAGATCCATGACTTCTGAGAGATGTGCTGGAGCTTTTGGTATTCATGGAGCTCTGATGCTCAAGCAGAGGAGCCTGTCTAAATGGCAGGAGCACCTGAAACCTTGCAGTATCCTCAAAGCACACGGGTCCCACAGGTGGGATTGCCCTGCAAGCACAACCATCTGTGCATGATTGGGCTTTACCCAATGGGTATTAAAACTTTATTTGGAGAAATTGTGCTTCAACATCTGTGATGGAAACAGCTTTTTGAAGAAGGGGTTTAAAATTACAGTTGTGGCACTCTGACAGTTCCCAGTTGCCTACTCTGGTGATAAGGTCCTATCTGCCAGAGAAATGTGAGTTTGTAGTGTTATGGCTTTTCAGACCATTCAGCTATTTAACATCAGTGTTACTCTAATGCTGTTATGTATGGGCACCTGTGTATGCTTAAGCAGCTGATTCAATGGACGTTGATGAGAGAAAAATGGCCAGATTTTTTGGTCTGAGTTTCTTACCTGTAAGTGGAAGTTGCAGTTGAAATTTCTGAAAAGGGGATAAAAAAAACAGGGTGCGTGAACTGTTGATTCCCACTGCACTTTCAGATATGCTATGGATTGGAACAGACTAGGACAGTGATCCTCTTACAGGCTGAAGGAAAAGAAATTAAAATGGAAAATAAGTTTCCTGCCCAGTTCAGATTAATTCTAGAAAGTATTTTTCTGGCAGAAAAGTTACAAACCTCATCTAGAAACTAAAATAAGAAGACTCGGCAGCTAAGGCCTCTCACAAAAGTACATTCTGACATTTGTCTCATCTTTCTCTTCATCCTTAATGCCTACAATGCTGAAAACTGTTTACAAAGCAAGAGATTTGCCCGGGTGCAACAAGACAAAAGAAGCTATGTGCCCCTGTGGCAGGAAGGACCAGAAGCTGCTGTAGAGAAGCTTTTTACTCTTGCAGTTGCATGTGAATGTTGTCTTCACCTGTTCTGGAAACATTAAAGACTCCTTGCCTGACTTTCATAGTCTACTGGGCAGAAAGATCCTGCTACTTGCTGGTCCAAAACAAAGCGATGCATCAATGGATGCCGTCCACTATGGCTGATGTCAGGCACTGCCATACAGCTTCTGCCCACTTTCCCTCAACTCCTGAGTTGTTGACTGCCTTCTCCAACTGCTCCTGCCTGCACTTCAGCCAGCAAAAAAGGGTAAAAACCTCTGTAATCTAGTGTGGCTGAAATATCAATGTGCTGGCTTAGAGTTGGCCTTGTGAAACCTTTTGGAGGCTGTGAAATTTTGTCTGGAAATGTCACAATAAGATACTGAACACTCCTGATTAGTTCATGAGCACTCTACAAAGTAGTTGTGAAATTCCCTTATTTGAGAAAATGTTGTAAACTTGAATTGAAAACTTCATGCAAAATGAATAGTCTGAGAAAAAAGAAAGCAGTCATTTTCAGGATGCTTTAAATGTTTTCTATAATATTCAATTCAATCTGTTTTGACTTTCAAAATTAATTCTATTTGTATTCTATATATGTAGCAATAACATGAAGCCAAAATGCAGTATTTCCCCCTAAATTTTAGGGTTTGGGGTTGATAGAATTCTGTAAAATAACTTGCTTTTGAAAAAACTGATTTTTTCTTCTGATGGGAAATGTTAAAAATGACACTTTAATTAGGTTTATATTGAGTGAATTACCTCATACTGTTTTGATACCTTCTCTTCCAAAATTGACATAAACCAGAACCCCCAGAATTACACAGAAAACATGAAAGCAATGCTCAGTTTGTTGGTTTGAAAGTACTGTGGTGAAGTCTCATGGTACCCCTATTTTATTCATTTTCCCTTCTATGGAAATTATTGGTATGTTTTCCTGAAGGCTGGTTTTATTATACTGTTGTATCCTAGATGATTTTGGACACCACAGAAAAATCATGGTTAGAGGGAGTGTGTGAAATGTCTGGACCTCTGAAAGGTTCAAGCATGCAATGAATGTACTTCATTATCCCAAATGTAGGATGCCTTCTGCATTCATAAAACAGTACTTTTTCAGTAGATGAGTTCTGGGAAAATAGCTAATGATTCATGAAAAAAATCCTACTTGCACACAGTTGGATGATCATCTTACTGCTACTTGCTTTTTTTCTAAGCACGAATTTGGGTGTGGGTGCACAGTGGCATGTGGATAGGGGAAGGGGGGACTGTGTGTGCGTGTGAGTTTATATATGGAATTAATATATGGATTGGGATATTCTTTTAAAGTCTGTAAAGTGTGCGTGCTGCTTTTATTCATTAGCACCTACAAAGGACTAATTGCCATCAGGCATGTAGGTGGAATTTTTGGCAGTGGGCAAGAAACGCAATAGGTTTGATGACAACCAATGATCTGCCAAAGCCTTTTCAGAAGAAGAAGCTAGTTTTGCTGTCACTCACCCACCTCTTTAAATTCAAATGCAGATGCTTCCAGGGGGTGTGTGGCACCCATCCAAGTCAGCATTTGAAATTGAGGGTTTCTAATAATGTATGTGCAGACCATGCTGTAGCTGTGACTGCTGCCTAATGCATGAGGTGAGTGGGACAGGCGAAAGCTGAAATGGAGATGGGAGAGCACAAGATGCTGTGGCCTTTCTGTCAAAGTGACAAGAGGGTAACAAGGACCTGCTTGATGCAGGTGATGGCTGCCCTGCCATGTCTGGTGGGGCCTCTCACTGGGGAAGCCAAGGACAAAAGCTGGCTTTAGGCTTGTAAACCCTATAAGTGTTCTCATAGAAAATTCCAGATTTACAAGGATGACTTTGCAGTGCTGTGGTTGATCATGCCAGGCTGGTACCCTCATACTAAGTGGTAGCAGCAGATTTCTGGCATCATCAGTACCAGGTTCATGTCCCCTGCTGAAAGAGCAGAGAACACTGGCAAGCCAGGAGGTCAGATAGGGCCTATCTAACCTTTGGCTTAACCTCAGAGGTGATGCTTTTTCCCTCTCATCCATTCACTTCTTCAGAAATTAAATATCTGATAGGAATTCTCAGAGAAGTGCAGCATAGAAAAAAATCATGTGGCCAGAAACTGCCAATATGTTAAGTATTTGTACTGCTTTTGAACAACACATCAGCTGTGGCTGAAAACTTGCTTACTCTATATGGAATCTGCAGATGGATATCTCTCATGTGATGAAGCACTATCAAATGTTGGTATAAGAAATACTACACAAACAAAAAATTCATATTATATCAAAATTAAGCAAATTAGATGATTTAAAAAAAAGAAAACTAAAAAAAATCCCCAAGACTATATTTGGTCTCAGACTATACTTTTTCAGTTATAAACTAAAAATATATGTAATCCTTTAGCTAGTTTTGCAGAGCAGGTATTAACTCCTCTTAGATGGCGTACACTGATGTGCTTGAGGGGATTGAGATGGATCTCCTGATTGTGGCTCAAGTTCATTTTATACCCCTGAGTCATGGATGCTTCTGATTGCATTCCTCTCTTGTCACCTCAGATGACCTCCTTCTCCCCTCCCTTCCTCCACAAAAGGAGCAAGAAGTAATTCCGCAGGAATGTGGCATTTATCACCTACTGTGTTCCAGGGAGATTAGTAGGATTGCTACTTCATACTGTGTTTGTTTCTATGTAGGCTATATTCTTTGTTTCATACCCATAAACTTTTGTTCAGTTTGGAGTTAGTTGTAAGAAATCAGTACAGAAATACATGAACTCTGTATAGTTGATCATGTAAAATAAATAAAAATCACTCCCTGAAAAGGGGAAGGGCAGTGAAAAACAAAAAGGTATTTATATATTATACAGAAGTTCACATATTGGACTAACTTTAGTAGTGTAAAATTCTTTCCATAAAATAATATTTTATCTGAAGTGTTTCATAGGGCTGTTATGAGACTAATACATGCTTGCTAATCGCTTTGACAGCTTTAAAAAAAGTGCTACGAAAGTAAAAATTGTTATAAACAGGCAAAAAAAAGAGAGCAAGGCTTGTGATTTTAAAAAAATTGTGAGCCTGTTTATTAAGAAAACTGAGAACCACAGGGGACAAGACCTCAAGGTAAGCTTGAGACCTTCTCAGCAAGTCAGAGTTAGAATTGCAGACTGTGTACTACACAGAGTGCTTCTTTGGATACAAGCTCCGCAGAAGAACCCAGGTACTGGGCAACCAGGGGTTTTAAAGTCTCTGAAGCTTTTGGATTGATGAGCTTTCGATCCTCTTGCCGATTGGTCTTTTTTCTGGGTGCTGGTTGGTCCATAGCAGGGTGCATTTCTGACCAATCATTTTGGAATGCATCAATTTCATTGGCTAGCTCATTCCCCAGTCGTTGTCTAAATCGATGTCATCAATTCTTTAGGTAATTCTCTAGAAGGTTCTCTTTGTTAGCTCCCCAAGTCCTCACTACTTTCCTCCAGTGGCCATTCACACCTATGTAACAGCACCTCCAACCCCACAGTTCACTGCCCCACAGCTTATCACATCAATCATGTTACAGCAATCAACAATGCATAACAACTCAATATGGTAACTTAACAATTCATAACTTCACCCATGAAAGTCAACTTTACCCACAACATTACCCACGAAAGCCAACATCTTCATTTATAACAACTGCAATTTCTGTTCTGCTTTTTTTTGTATTTTCCATATTACAGTTGTGATCAGGAATTAGAACATCTATTTTTATCAAATGGTGGGGGGTATCTACTTCTGTTGTTATGCTTATTTCTCTAAGTCACAAACTGACATCACAATAACAAATAAAGAGGAAATGTAATTTTGTTGTCCAATATTTCATTTCTCATAATGTCACAAAGAAAACTCATTCAAATAAAAATAATTCCTTGTTTACTGGACATTTAATTAGCATGCTTAGTCAGCAATGTCTTCAAGTTAGTGAGGCAGTTACTTCAGGGCCAAATTCAGTCACACTTTATCACATTTCATGTAACTTCTTGCCAAATAATTTAGTATTGGCCTTTATGGGGAGGAATGTTATTCATTGTATCAGAAGTTACATGGTAAATTTATTTAAGAAGAGGATCCCTGATTTGTTGTGGTTTGATGGTCTGTAGAGCCTTAAAAAAGGTAGTTCATACCTTCATAAAAACTGTTTTCCTTATTTTGAATTTCTTTGAAAGACAGCTTTATAAACACAAGTCTAATTGCTTCTGCTTTATATTTGACTGAATCTATTTATTTGTTACACAAGTGTTGCATTTTGTTTTCTATGTCCAGGGTGACTACATTATCTTGTGATGCCTGTGAATGTTAAGCTGCTGATGCTTGTAGGTGGAATTAAGATTGCCTTAGATATAGACAAGGTTTCAGCCTGAGCATGGTACTGCTGAGAGTTGGAGATATGTAACCCTTCCTATCCTTGGGGTGAACTGCTGTCCTTCAGATTATTGTAATCCATATGACAACTAATAATTCATCAAATAATACTTGTTATCCAAATACTGGTCGATGATTCCAGGAGTTCTGGGCTCTCCACGCAACTGCTCTATTTCGCTGGTAATTTTCCTCTGAAGAACTTTGGAGATGTTTCCTTTGGTGAAGTAACCTTGACTACAGCTCCCTTTATTTCTGCTTTACTTTTTTTGGCTAGTGGATTTGCATCATCAAGCCTGGTCTTGGCTTCTTTTTCTCTCTTGAAAGAGAGGTTCACTTGAGCAGAAGTATCAGTGTAAGAGAGAATTTCTTTTTGAAATTTCACTAGCTCTTATCTTTTCTTGGAATTGGAAATGCAGTAATTAGACCTAAGGTAATCCCTGCAGTGCTTTTGAAGCATGGTCTGTGGCACGATGTGTCTAACATTAAAAAAATATGCGCTGTTCCTTACTTGGAATCAACATTTCTGGATCAGGTCATAAAAATTCCCTATAAATAATATTTTACAGCCCCTTTAGGTAGCTTTTCCAGTGCTTCGTAACCATTATAAATAGACATGTAGGGAAAACTTTGCTGCAAATTAAGCCCCATTTTCTCAAGTTACTCCAAGTGCATATGGAAAACCTTGGTCACCATCATCTCCAAAGCTGCTTCTTTCTTATTTGCAGGTTGTCATTATGTTTTTGCTTCCCTGTCTCCCCTAGAGTAAAAATGACCAATTCCTTCATCTTTTTCTCATGCTAGCCATTTTTCTGGTCTCACAAATTTGCCTTGATTGATGTTATGGCATGACACTGAAAACCTCCATCAGTTCTGCGTTTGAGGCCTCACCAGAAACGAGTAGAGCAACACAATTACTGTTGAAACAAAAATAGTTGAATCGAAGCCAGTTTAAATAAACACTAATGTTTAACTCAAAGAAATTATGAACTATAAGGGTCTTTCTAAGGTCGACTGAATCAGGAGGATGTACTGTATTTCCAAAGAGGCAGATACAAGAATGCAGTTTCCTAATACAGAGTTTTACATTCCTAGTGGAACTGGACTCCACAAGTTGCTGTGTTCTCTATTTGATGTTTGTTATAAACAGACATTGCAATTTGCCAGACATTAAACTCATCTGAGCATACCCACAAGCTAATTTGATGAAAGATCAGTGTGCATTTGTATAACAAAACATGAAAGGAATTTTTACTGAAAAAGATAAGAGTAAATCTGTAGATTGTTTTTTAGTATTTTTTTTCAAAGTTATTGAAGTGTTTATGAAAGAAAGAAAGAGGAACAGAAGTGAAATGGATGATTATTTTTCAGACTGCTTAATAAAAAAGTAGGATTTTCCAGTTGTGCAAATCACAGCTTGATGAAAAGCCTGTCTGTTGATCACCTAATTTAACGTCTCCAGAGATTCAGCATTAGTTTACATTATTATTTAAGAGGAAATGATTTAGAGCATGATGTCAAGTTTCTGTTCCTTGAAAGTGGAGAGACACATTTTTAAACTTCAATGTTGAAATTTATGCTTCTAAATCTAAATTTAAAGTTCTTAAATCTTGAGGGGTGAGGGGGTTTGATGTTTGTTGTGGGTATTTGATTTTGAATTTTTGGGTTTTGTTTGGTGCTTTGTTTTGGGTTTTTGAGGATTTTTTTGTTATTTGTTTGTTTGGGATTTTCTTGGCAAGCTAAGACAATCCAGTGACTTGGGTGTGGATGTCAGTGGAACCTGTTTTTATAAACTTACACGAAGCCCCTTTTAAAGTGCCTGAGAGTGGATTTTGCTCTGACACACTTAAAAACTGAGTGATAAGCTACAAAATAATAGGACCTGCTTTAAAAACCTCATTTATGAATAAAATGATTGTTCTCTCTAGTTCAACATCTTCAAGCAAGCAAAGGATTCAACATAGCATCTTAATCTTAACCATATTTCAGGGAATGCTGAAGTACACACCTTCCAGTAGGCAAACACTAACACAAGTGTCTCTCCTGGGAAGGAACTCTCTCCTGAATTGAGGCCTACAAAAATAAAATAAATAAAGCATGTTTTTGAAAGCTCTCCACCATTTTATATTCTGTTGCTTCTATTTATATGAAACAGTGTGTTGCAAGAAAGCAGCAATGGGGAACAAAGCAACACAGACCCCCTTATGCATCTGAAGAAGATTGCTTTATTGTAGAACTTGTACCCTTTTTATACCTTTATTCTCTACCCAACATAACTGAAACCAAACCCAGACCTAACAGAAAGTAGGCACCTATTGGCTGGCCCAGCTGCTGTCCACATGTTCTACCATCCAATCACCTTTCTGCTCACATGCTGTCCGTGCATCCATCCAGCCAATCACAATCTCACTTCCAGCTGTCACTCAAGTGACTCCTCACTCCTCAACCAACTTCCAACCGTCCAGCCTGAAGCTGTACATTTGCCATAGGGTCTTCTGGTGAGCATAAGCCTTAAAAGCATCTACAATTATAACCCCATATCCTACACAAGAACTTGATTCATTTTACTTAAGCTTTGAGTAGTGTCACATTAATCAATGTGAAGCCCACCTGATGGAAATACCATCAGTATCTTTGTGACAAGTGACTTTAGGTAGAACTGCAGTTTCCACAAAAAGGGAAAGGTCTTGAGCTTTATCATCGCACAAAAAAATCATGCGAGCCTCAACATGTTATCCAGCTGTATCTCTGTATCACCTGTTGCTCATTAAAATAATTTTCTAGTGCTTTGGTAACTCATTGAACATCAACTCCTCCTTTTGTGAGTGTTGTAGTGTTTAGAAGTATAATACTGTCACCAGCCCACAGTCTTAATCTGTCCATTGGGATGAGCATGAACAGTGTTCTTTGGTACTGCTTTCTTAATCCTGAAATGTTTTTGAGGCGCATCATAGGATTTCTATTTTTTTTTTCGACTCAGGAGAAAAGGGTGAATTCAAGAGATATTTGGCACGTGATTTATTTTTACAGTGTGACATGGCAGAAAAAGTTTAATTCTTGCTTTCATCTTGTGATCATGGAAAAGTTTGCAACTCTTGACCTGATACAGTTTTTAAAATGGTGCTGCAGAGGTACCACGCAGAACTCTTTAGCTGCATAAAAACAATGAGAATGAAAAAGAGGAGAGGAGAAGAGAGTTGCAAGATTCTTATCTTCCATTTCTGGATTGCTCTTCATAGTCAACAAGAGAAAGAGGAGAGCAGAGGAGAGGTGTAAGTTTCTTATTTTCCATTTCCAGACTGCTCTTTATACTCGACAAGAGAAAGAGGAGAGGTGCAAGTTTCTTAACTTGAACACTTTCTTTCTGTATGTTTTCACCTTCCATTTCTAGTTTGCTCTTCTTATTGCATAAGAAAGAGGAGAGGGCCAGCCAACCCCACCCCATTTTATCACACTTCTCTTTATTACTCACAATTGTGAGCCAAGGCTGTTTCTCTGCTTTGGTAATTAGTGCACCTGTGACTTATCAGGGGCCAGGTCTCCTGTTAAGATAATTAGACCTCATCCAGTATTTTCTGGGTTTCTTTTTTTAAACAGTTTCCTAGCTAGTTTCCGTCAATAAGGGGCAACTCTGTGGGGAAAAAAAAAATAATATATATATATATA